>CAUYQG010137787.1:0-66896 GCA_963574415.1 Tarsius wallacei | reverse complement strand
GGATGCCGGGAATATTTGTGGGCAAAGAAAGCTGTCAAATACATGGTGACTTAGTGACACCTGTTCCAAGAGAAGATGTTTAAAGACAGGCTTCTAGGAGCTTCAGGAGGCTGCTGGCTGAGAAGGCGAATGGCCCCTTGGTGTCTCCCGTTTCCATCAGAGCTTGGCTGCACGGACACCGTGGATGTGTGGAAGAGCATGCAGTACACGTGAAGGTCCTCGTGCTGCCACTCCAGGTGGGTGTGCTTGACTGTGTACATGTCACATCTCAACAAAAGATGTTTCCAAAGCAGGCACAGAACAATGTGCTTGGAAGCCTTCCATTTAGAATGAAAAGCAAGCAAGTATACAAAGAAACAAAGACCCCTCAGAAGCGGGGAAACATTGTAACAGGTGAGATATCAGTGAACAGAGCTGGTTCTTCATCCTGGCTAATGGAGTCACCTGGGAGGCTTTGAATAAATGTCAGTGCCTGGGTATCCACCCTTCTCCAGAGACTCCCATTTAATTGGCTGGAGCATAGGAGAATGTGGTCTCTGTTGCAACTGCTGACCTCCGACTGTAGCATCAAGCCACTGGGGTTTCCATATATGAGTGTGGCACGGCTGTGTTCCAACAACGCTTTCTTCACAAAGACAGGCAAGGGGCCATGTGGCTCAGGGCCACAGTTTGCCGACTCTGATAAACCCACCTAGGGAGCTATGAAACATTCCTGTGGCACATTGGACAAAACTCAAAAGACAAACACGGGACCCACTATCCACAGAACTCCAGATGCCACGGGGACCTCACCAGCCTTCCCCTCCACACCTTCTGCTCCAGGGCCTGATCTGAGAGGCCGCATGGCACCCAGCCATCACTAATCACAGCCACGCCCCACCATTTCTGAATACCCTGCTAGCCCCAACTGGTGCTTTCAACACTTTTTTGTCCTGTCTTTATGATTATTAGTATTTTCATCTGAATTTTTACCAGCATTAAAGACATTTTATTAAGACATTATTTTTCTCAGTGAGTTATACTAAAGGCACTTTACTTCCAATTCGCACAGGTAAACGATGACAATGTTTTCCTTTAAATTATTTTCAATAGGATTTTTTTTCCTGCATTTTACCAAGAATATTTCATTCACCAGTTCCTTTTTGTCTGGATGAATGCTGTCCATCGTGGCTTTTGACAATCTGAGTTTTCTTGGAGGATCATGATTTTACCAAGATCAATTTTCCTGAGTCAAATTTTGCAAATCCAGTTTTTGCCAAGATTTGGTTCTTCTATTGATCTCAAACAAATCCATTTTACCATGTGCATTTTTCCTTCTGTTTTTATTTTGTGTGGGATTTTTTTCTATCACATCTAATTTTTCCCAGTTCAATTGTTGAGATTTACCAAGTTTACTTCCTTTAGTTTCTCATTTGTAACAAATGTGTATCTGCGCAGCGTTACCTGTTGTGCCGCCTTTTGGAGGGGTTAACCAATAACACTTGCAATGATGTGTAAAAGACAGCTACTTTTTATTTTTTCAGCCCAGTTATGGAATAATTGAGTGGTACTTCTCAGATACTCTAGGAATGCGCTCCCAGCATCTGTTTTCTTGCCGATCCAGTTCTTCCAAATGTCTGTGCTCACTTCCTGCACCACAGATTGGCTGGTCAAGTGGGACAAATGACTTGTTGAAAGTTAAAAAAAAACTTAAGCAGGCTGGGTGTGATGGCTCATGCCTGTAATCCCAGCACTTTGGGAGGTCAAGGTGGGAGAATTGCCTGAGCCTGGGAGTTTGAGACCAGCCTGGGCAACATAGTGAGACCTTGTCTTTACAAAAAATAAAAAAGTTAGCTGGGTGTGGTGGCACAGGGCTATAGTTCCAGCTACTCAGAAGGCTGAGGCAGGAGGATCGCCAGAGCCCAGGAGGTTGAGGGTGTGGTAAGCCATGATGGAGCCACTGCACTTCAGCCTGACTCACAGAGACACTGACTCAAAAAAAATTTTTTTTAAGCTTCTTCCTCTTCTTCCTCCTCCTTCCTCTTCCTTGCTAAATCCCTGCGTGTCAGTAGCAGTGTAACTGGCGGAACAGTGTAGTGGCTTCCCTGGAGTTGTCCATGCAAGAACATCAGCAAAAGGTGAAAAGAACCAGGTAGGGTGGGCATAACAGGGTGTCTGGCTGATTATCAGGAGAGACGCAGGTACCAGGAATGGGTGGAGATATTGGCTTGGTTATAGCCAAGAGGTCCTAGTTCCCAGAGCTGGCACAGAGTCAGGGCAGGGCCAGTCAGAGGCTTATCTGCTGCTGAACCACCAGTCTGGGCTCCTTGGACCCCTGGGAGGAATGGCAAGGGCAGGGCTAGGACATGACTGTTTACCTAGATCAAAATGCTCCGAGAAGGTTCAGCTGTGCCATGCTGTTGTGGCCAATCATTTCCAGAGTCACCTGGGGTCGTGACATCGTGGTGAGGAATGAGGGACATTCTGTATCCAGAGATGAGAGACAATGCTCCTGCTCCAGATGTCCCCAGACACCCTTTCCAGAGGGACACAGGTCAACATCGCTCTGCTCGGCCTTGGGACAACAAGAGGGGACCTCTCATCATCGTCCTGTCTGCCCTCCCCATCAGAGAGAATCTGTGAATCCACAGAAAGGAGCGCAGCTGGGGAGGAAAAGGCAGTTGGGCTTGAGCAGACTAGCAACCCTCATCTCTTCCTGGGCTAATTAGTCTCCTGAAGCCCCAGGTCTCCTTTCTGTGTGAATGTGCAATATAATACATCCAGAAATGAACACACGTGTACAGGGCACAAGCATCTTGGTAACTACCTCCCAGTCAGGAAGTAGGAACTTTTCAGAACCTCAGATGAGGGCTCAACTCTCCAACCTCTGTCTGACATCCTGGGGCAGCTTCCTGACTTGCATAGAACATGAGATTTGCGTGGAGAAATAGGGCTTTGTTTTGCAAAGCCACTCAAGGTCCAGACACAGCTAGAAATGAACTTGGGGATTCACAGCTTAGTGGTGTGAAGGCAACAGGGTGGGTCTAGTGTCAAGAGGCAGATGCCTGGAGGTCCTGATTGGATGGCAGAGGGAGGCTCAGGGAAGTACCCCAGGAGATCGACAGCACGCTCCCCACTATGGAGAGATAAGCCTGATCCCTGGACTCTTGACTCAGGTGACACCATGGGGCTCTTTTAGATCCCTGCCACTCACAGAGCAGTCCCAGACCAGTGGCAGGAGCATCACCTAGAATGCAGAGTCCTGGGTCCTACTCCAGAGCCAGATGTGTTTTCATGAGGCCGTCAGGCATCTGTGTCTGGGAAAGCCATGGCAGCCCTGACAACACACCTCAGGGCTGGTGGAAGACAGTTCTCAAGAGGGCAGGGCCGGCCCACAGGGCATCCAGGAAGGTGTGTCTGTCTGGTGACTTGGCTGTCATTATGACGGGATTTAGTGGGCAGGATCAGAGATGTTACATGCCCAGCATATTAAAAAATGATCATGCATCCTGGTCGGGCAAAGTGGCTCATGCTTGTAATAGCACTTCAGGAGGCTGAGGCAGGAGGATCACTTGAAGCTAGAGTTTGAGACCAGCTTAGGCAACACAGGGAGACTTTGTCTTTACAAAAAATAAAAAAATTAGCTGAGTGTGGTGGTGTGTGCCTGTAGCCCCAGCTACTCTGGAGGCTGAGGCAGGAAGATTGCTTGAACCCAGCCTGGGCAACAGAGTGAGAGTCTGTCTCTATAAAAAAGGGGGGTGGGGCAGGAGCTGGCACTGTGGTTTATGCCTGTAATCCCAGCACTTTAGGAGGCTGAGGTAGGAGGGTTGCTTGAGTTTGGAAATTCAAGACCATCCTGGGAAACATAGCAAGACCCCATCTCTTTAAAAAAAAAACACTTTTTTTTTTTTTAAACTAGGCAGGGTGCATGCCTATAGCCCCAGTTACTTGAGAGGCTAAGGCAGAAGGATTGCTTGAGTCCAGGAGTTTTAGACCAGTCTGAGCAACACCGTGAGAACTCATCTCTACAAAACTAAAAAATTAGCCCAGTGTAGTGGCACACACCTGTAATCCCAGCAACTTGGGAGGCTGAGGTGGAAGGATTGCCTGAGCCCAGGAGGTCGAGGCTGTGGTGAGCTGTGATTGTGCCACTGCTCCAGCCTGGGCAACAGATTAAGACGCTGACTAAAAAAAAAATTTTTTTTTAAAGGTGGCTGGGTATGACAGAGGTGGAAAAGAACTATTCCAATTTAATCACCTAATTTTCCAAAAGATTAGAAACCCTGGAAGGTGGTGTGTCCAAGGTTACAGGGGCAACTAGGGTCAGGAGATCCCGACACCCAAGAATCCAGCCCCCCAGGCCTCGGCCCCTGCCCTTGCACTGATGGCTCAGCCTGCTCAAGTCTCCACAGAAAACTCAGCCTGTAATCCCGCGCCTTGGGAGGCTGAGGTGAGTGGATTGTCTGAGCCTGCGGGTTCGAGACCCGCCTGGCAACTTGGCGAGACCTCATCTCTACAATAAATCAAAAAATTAGCCGGGTGTGGTAGGTAGCGCGCGCCTGTAGTTCCAACTACTTGGAAGGCTGAGGCGGAAGGATCGCGGGAGCCCAACAGGTCGAGGCTGCAGTGGCCGGGAGCGGCCACTGCACTCCAGTCTGGGCGACAGAGTGAGACTCCAAAAAAAAAAACGGAAAAAGAAAATCTCTTAATCTTTGTAACATCAGCGGCCTCACAGGGAAGCAAAACCTTGCTGGACTCTTGGTTGTCAGGATTAGGTTTTACCCAGAGATGCAGACATTATAAACTACAACATAAACGAACTTCCTGTCCCCTTTGAACACAAATTGCTGCTTGTCCTTTTCTATTTAGAATTGGATGCAAGGGTCTTCGGGAAAAATGGCAAGAAGAAAAAAAAAAACTTCCTTGACTTTGAAGGCAACGAATTTTGCAGCCAAAGACCCAAAGCCTGGAATTTAAACCCATGAGTACCCCAGTCCCCCCACAGCCATCATCCTGGGCCATGCTGGGTGGGGCATAATTCACAGAGAGAGCCCCCACAATCTGGGGAAGATTCTGGGTGGCTCAAGTGTTGCCTGCTCAGCCCCCTGGGTTATCCTGCAGATGAGTCAAGAGCCCCCTTCTGTCTCTATCCTGCATGATTCCAGGAAGGGCCATTAGGAAATCGATGAGACTACTTTGCAGGAGGTGGGGGTAAGAGGGCCTCCATCCCAAGGAGAGGCTGGACAGGAGGACCCGGCTCTGAGATAAAGCAGAGTCAGAACCCAGCCTCCCTCACACACTGTCACCACCAGACTGCATGACACTTCGGCTGCAGCAGGCCCAGGGCCACAGCCTTGACAAGCCCGTGAAAAGAAACTATGTTTCCCTGTAAATCCTGCTCGGGACAACAGCCCCCACCTGCTCCCTTCCTGCAAGCGCACAGGGACCAGAGTGTTCGAATGTCACCCTTGCTTCATTACAATACTAAAATTCCCATCCCGGGCAGGGCTTACCTGCCATTTTTTATACATATGATGCATCAAGAAGTGTCTACACTAGCTTGTGCAGTCTAAATCCCTCTAGTCATGCTAACACACCTGTTCTTTGATGGTGTTCCCCTTCCCTTAGCCAATAAAAGGCACAGACAGACCCCTTTGGGGACCAGCCAGAGAACCCATCCCCCTAAGTTGTCTCCCTTGTACAAGCCCCCAGAAAAGCCTTGTCTGGGAGTCCATTCTCCTGTCCATTTCGATTACCTGGAAGCCCGAGCACCTGCAGTCAGTAACAGTTCCTTAAAGAGCTGATAGAAGAAAAGGCAGTGAGGCCAGGTGTGGTGGCTCATGCCTGGAATCCCAGCACTTTAGGAGACCTGGGGGGAGGTTCTCTAGAGCCCAAGAGGCTGAGACCAGCCTGGGTGACACAGTGAGACCTTGTCTCTACAAAAACACTTAAAAATTAAGTGGGCATGGTGGGGTACAACTGTAGTCCCAGCTACTCAGGAGGCTGAGGCAGAAGGATCACCTGAGAACAGAAGGTATAGCCTGCAGTGAGCCGTGATCAAGCCATGGCACTCCAGCCTGGGCGACAGAGTCGGACCCTGACCAAGAAAAAAAAGGGTGGGAGGGACCACAACACGTGCACAGGAGGACTCAGGGTCAAGCAGGGCTTTTATTCCGAGGTGTCCTTGAGGAGAAACAAAGTCAGAAGGCTCTGCAGGGAAGAGAAAAACTGATGTCAAAGAAAAGCTGGATAGAAGAGTGAGATGAGTTGTCAGAAGAAGGAAAAGGCCAGGAGAAAGAGTGGAGGATGACACCCAGATGAGAGAGGCTGTCTCCCCACTCCCCAAAGAGACAAAGACGGTCTTCAGGCCCATCCAAAACACCCAGATACGGTCTGTGCTTCACTGACGCTGGGGAGGATGGAAGAGGCAGAGGAAACTCCCCCAAGGCAGGAGGTGCACTTACAGGCCTCTCTTTAGGGTGGACAGAGGCTCTAAGTTGCAGGTGTTTTTCAAGTTCAAAAATTACCCGCATTATTTTTCATGGGAAAGTGTCCTGGATGAAACAACCCAGGCTGCCCCTAGGACCCCCAGAGTGCTTACAGAAAGAAAACTCCTCCAAATCTAACACCTAGTATCTCAGACTATGGCTTTCCAATTCAACTGGAAGACAGCAGAAAGTCCACGCTGACATCTAAGACCACACAAGCCAACCAGTTCAGAAACACCGGTTCCCAGGGACTATGTGTAGACATGGGAGGGTAACGCAGCCACTTCAAATCTGAGCAGGCTTGCACATCATGTTTACTTGTTCCAAAGAAGTCACCCAGAGGTCCAGTGGGGAGAGACATTGGTTTATTAAGCTTATGAGAAGGCACTGATGGCGGCCTGTTGGTGATGTAAGAATCTGCGCCTTGAGACAGTACACCAAGCAGTTTTAAAACCAGCAAGTTAATCATTCAAATTCCTATACAGTGTTTACAACTACACTGGTTAAGAGGGACAACTACCTGCATCTCTTGACGGGTTACCTGTCTGTCATCTGCATCCCATGACTCATTACTGGGAATATGCATATCCTTCAGAGACCAGCCTTGGGCAGAGGTGACTCCATGAGGGAGAGGGGAAGAAAGAAGCTGGGTGTAGAGGAAACAGTCTACTTCACTATCGGACATTTACTTTACACTTTTGTGTCATTCTTTTATCCTCTATTTATTCTATAGACTGGAAATGAGAAGTCTCAAGAATTCGATTATGTTTAGGTAGACATTTTGGGCACATCTAAATATGGAGTGCTTTGGGCTATGTGCTGCATCCTATTAAGAGGTGTGTCCTGTTAGGTTGTCCTCTGTGCTGTGTCATCACTTGATTCCAGGAGATCACTAGATCTGTTAATTGGAGATGTGGATTCCCCCTTTGCAGTGAGGAGGTAATGTGTGAGGTGATTTCTGGGCACCGTGCAAATATCCTTTTTCCCGACCACTTTTTACCAAATGGTTTCCAGCATCCACGCATAATATGTTACTTGCCTGAATCAATTTAATTATGAAACTTTGCAAAATGGAGATTCCCCCACTCCCCAAATTCTGTCATTTATTTCTCATTTATCTGTTGGTGTTCTTCTGTAAAGATGTTTCTCTACCTCATCTAAGGAAGTACTACGATTCCTTCTAAAAGTCAGGCTTTGGTATAATAGTCATTGCCAGTGGAGGCAAATGTTTCTTTCTCTTGCTCTTTCTCGTGCTCTTTCTTGCTCTTGCTCTTATCCTCTCTCTCTCTCCTCTCTTTCTCTCTCCCCTTCTCTCCCCCCTCTCTCTCCCCCTCTCTCTCCTCTTTTTCTCTTTCTCCCTCTCTCCTTCTTGCCCACTCTCCCTCTCTCTCCTTCTCTCCCCTCTCTCTCCTCTCTCTCTCCCCTCTCTCTCTCTCTCCCTCCTCCCTCCTCCCTCCTCCCTCCTCCCGTTACTCTCTCTGTATCACTAGGGATTCATGACTATTGTTATTCAGTGTTTTACACTCAGTTACAGCCATTCTTTTTGATGATCACATTAGCTCCATTTTCCCAAGAGAGCTCCTTCATCCTGGCTCTGAGTCTTTGAGGGCTTGATTGCTGTGTTGTGATGTCTTTTCATCTTCTGGATGGGGCCCCAGAGCTGGGGTTCCAGGCAGTTGGGATGGTGGGTACCTCCTGCGACTGCTGGCCCATGGTTTGTGGTGCAGCCTCTTGCCTATGTCTGGCACAAGAGTGCCCAGTGGTTTCAAGACATCAGGCTGGGGGATCTTGACTTTCCTTTTTTGGACTGGATTAGGTTTAGGGTTATACCAGACTCTAAAAATGAGTTGGGCAGCTTTCTATTAGGAAAGCGTCCATCTCCTCTGCTTCTCATATTGCATCTCCATTTATTTTGTTTTCCTTTTGGGCGGTTCTTATTATTTGAGGGTAGATAATCTTTCCCCCACCACTCTGTCCATGAACTTTTTTCTCACTTTTTTCTCCCCTCTACTTGATCCAGCAACATTCTATGAGCCTATCGATTTTGTCTTTTTGCCACCAATGACGTTTTATGTAGTCATTTTACCCTGTAGCCCCTTCTAGTTGGATTTTAATTCTGCCATAGTGGGATTGTTTTTGCTTCCTCTTCAATCTTGGTCTGTATCTTAGCTTGTTGTCTTTTAAATTCATCCTGGTCTCATTTTGGTGCTTCCTGTCTTTTAAAAATTTTTTAATTTTAATTTTTTAAATAGAGGCTGTGTCTTGCTGCATCTTACTAACAACAAAAATCACATAGTTTCTAAAATGCTCTTCCGTTTTCTGTAACAATTCATTTCAGATTTATGCCTGTATGGTGTGGTTTTTCTTCAACCTCCTCCCAATCCCCCCCTTTTTGTTTTGATTTATTGTTCCCCAAATGGTGTTTGCCAGTCTGCGGGTGTGAACTGCTGTCAGCTGGGTGCTCAGCTGCTAGAAGTGCTGAGTACCATCTGGAGCTGGCTATGGGGTGGTTGGCCACAGGCCTAGGGTTGGACCTCTGCTGCTCTGGGTGGGCTTTCCCTTGGCCTCTAATTCCTGTTAAGTGGGTGGGCAGTGCCCCCATTTTATGTGACTTCTGTGCAAGACTGGGTGTTCCTGAGTAGTGGCTATTTTGAAATCACCTGCCGCCCACTCTGGCCGGCATTGCTCTTCTATCTCGGAGAGTGAGGGGTGTTTGGATCTTCCGTGATTGTGAGGTATTCCCCCCCTTCCAGGTTGGGCTCGGCTCTCATCCCCTGATGAATGATGCCTTGTCCTTGTAGAAAGAGGGGAGAGGGCCATTTTGTCTTTCTTTTAAACTTATCATTTTAACCACTTACAAACGAACAATTTCGTGTCGTAAGTACATTAACAGTGTTGTACAACCATCATCACTCTAGTTCCAGAACTTTCTTTACCTCCATATGGAAGTCCCTTCCCCATTATGCAGTCATTCCTCATTTCTCCTCCTCCTGGCCCCTTGCAGCCATTCATCTGCTTTCCAAACTCTATGGTTTTGCCTATTCTGGATATTTCATATAAATGAAGTTATACAATATGTGGCTTTTTGTGTCTGGCACCTTTCACTGAGCAGAATGTTTTCAAGGCTTATCTATGTTGTACATTTATGACTGAATAATATTCCATTGTATGTCCATCGTCCATTCATCTGCTGATGGACATTTGGGCTGCTTCTACCTTGTGGCTATTGTGAATAAAGCTGCTGTGAACATTCATGTACAAATTACTATTTGAATATCTGTTTTTGGTTCTTTTGAGTTTGTACCTGTGAGTGGAATTGTTGAGTAATTCTGTGTTTACCTTATTGAGGAACTGCCACACTGTTTTCCACAATGGCTGCACCATTTTACCTTCCCTCCATGAAGTATGAGAATTCTGGTTTTTCCACATTGTCCATGCTTGTTACTTGCCTTTTAATTTAATTTAATTTTTGTTATAGCCATTCTGATGGGTATTGAGTGGTATCTCATTGTGGTATTGGTTTGTGTTTCCTCAGTAACTAATGATGTTGAACATCTTTTCATTTGTTTGTTGGCCACGTGTATATATTTTTTTGGAGAAATGTCTATTCAAATTATTTACCCATTTTAAAATTGGGTTGTCTTTTTGTTGTTGAATTGTTCGATTTCTTTATATATTCTGGATACTGGACCCTTATCAGATACATGATTTTCAAATATTTTTTCTCATTCTGTGGGTTGTTTTTTCTCTTTCTTGATAGTGTCCTTTGAAAGACAAAAGTTTTTAATTTTGATGAAGTTCAATATATCTATTTTAAAATTTTTTGTTACTTGTGCTTTTGGTGTTATATTTAAGAAACCATTACCAAATCCAAAGTCAAGATTTATGCCCAGAGCCAGGTGTGGTGGCACATTCCTGTAGTCCCAGTTCCTTGAGAGGCTGAGGCAAGAAGATCTCTTGAGGTTAGAAATTTGAGGCCAGCCTGGACAACATAGTGAGACTCTATCTCAATTAAAAAAAAAAAGATTTATGCCTATATTTTTCCAAGGGTTTTATAGTTTTAGCTCTTATATGTAATCTTTGGTCCCTTTTGAGTTATTTTTCATATGTGGCATGAGGTAAGGTTCCAACTTCATTCTTTCCTGCGTGGATATCCAGTCATCCCAGCTCCATTTGTTGAAGAGGGCCACCCTTTCCAGCTGGCATCTGCCTCTCCAGCTATATAGTTAAGCCCTGTAGTATTTAAAATCGGGTGAAGAACTTTTCACAAGTGACTGGTAATCTTGACCAATTTGGATGGGTCTCAGTGGGGTTCACAAAGTGATTCTTAACAGAATCATTCTTATGGATGCTTATGAAAAAAATATACATTTAAAGGGTTTAAAAGGAAATATCTGCATTTTAGAATTTTTGCTGTCACAAAACTTCTGCATTTCACATTTGAGAGTATGGACTTGATTCAGGTCTTTTCATAGTTTGAGAAAGCTTGAAATAACGTGAACTTCATTAAATCCAGTCTCATTTGACAGTCTCTGTATTTGAGCTCATTGATAAAAATGGAGTAGTTCTCAGAAAGGGGGAAAAAGGAAGTCTGGGAAATTGTTCCTTTATAAACTGTGTGGTGGCTGAAAGTTTTCGTGTGCTTTAATGTGGCGGGTAAAACTCAGGTTTGTCAAGACTGTGGGATGTGAATCTAATTGTTTTAAGCGTATTTATATCATCTCGTAGTCAAAATTGTCTAAGTGTATTTTTATATCTAGCTAGTATTTTGGATAAGCTGGAATTTTGCTGTTGATAGACATCCCTTGGTAGTTATTGCAACTCCTCTGTGCTCTGGCAGCACAGATGGGTACAACCATTTGAGAAAGTGATTTGGCGAGTGTATGAATAACTCCAAGAGAGCGCGTACTCTTAATCCAGAATTCCGTGGGATCCTGTCCTGAGGAAAAATCTTAAATAAGAGAAAAACATCCTGGAAAATGCACTTATTGCACTATTAAGTATAAAAAGTTAAAAGCAACCTCAATGTCCAAGTCCAGCTTTGGAAAAAAAATACCACACCAGAACAGTCCGGTTTAATGATTCCGTGAGCTAATGACAGTAGCCAGTAATAATGGGTACTGCATGCTATCTTGTGCCATGCGCTGTGTGTGTGTGCTGACTCACTTCACCTTCACAACAGTATATATATTGTTTGGAGAAGCATGGAGGCTGTACCAGGTCACGCAGGCGGAAAGTGGCAGAGCGTGCTGCCCAGAGAGCGCGACGCCCGTGACGCCTGCAGCAGCCAGTCGGCCAGCCAGCCAGGTAATTGAGGAAGGCAGCGACAGGAACAGTACCTTGTGATGTTGGAGAAATGACGAGGCAAGGCTGTGTTAACAGAATGAATTCAGCTGTGTGTCAGACACTGGCAACAAGATGGCATAGGAAATAAAACAGAGGAAGTTTCCCAAATAATGTTGGGGATCATGTTGGGTGGTGGGATTGGTATTATTTTTATTTTTATACCTATTTGCCTGCATTTTCTAATATGAGCATGTATTATTTTATACCAAAAACAAAAGCATACTCCCCTTCAGTGGAAGATTCCTGATGATAAGAGGTGTCTTAACATGGGATGATTCAGGATCCTGTCCTCTAGTAGTAGGAGTCAGAGAAGTGACTGTCCTCAACCTCTTCTGGAATGTTCTAGAACACAGCTGAAACAGAAGTGCTGGATCAAAACAGATTGACTGTAAGGAATCAAATATACAAAAGGGCTTGACTTATAAAAACATAGGATTTAAGTTTCATAATATCCTAATAAATGTGTACATTATATGGAACAACTTAGTTATGTCTTTTGTTTAAACTTTTAGCTCCTGTGTTGACAATAAATCTACACTTATCTAAGCGGAGAATTCAAGGTCTTGATATAAATAGGATATATTTCAGCCTGACATTCAAACTATTTGGTGCATGCAACACTGTTAGTTCCTTAGATATGTTCATAATGTAGTCAACATCCTTAAGCTTTTGAATAGGTGAAATAGAAATAGCATATAGAGAAATAACACAATCTAGTTATGTTATATACTTTGGAAAGGCAGGTTATTAAATAATTTGTACATTATATAAATCCACTTTTCTGTTTTATTTACAAACTTGAAAACAGACTAGAAGGATATTCTCTCAGAATGTGAGTAGTAGGTGTTAGCAGTGGCTGTGATCTGGGTGTGCTCAAGTAAATGAAGAGTAATGTCCAACTAACAAGTTGCCAAGAGTTGGGCTGTTTAATGCAAGACTCTGTTTCTACCTGATGTCAGAAAATGGGCAGGGAGCAGCTGGCTGACCATGAATGTTTGAATGGTGATGGTGGGGGTACTGCTGTGATGGTAGGGTACTGCTGCCTGTCTCGCTGCGCTGTTCTGTACTCAGGTGTTTTTCCGCTCGGTGCATTGCCTTCTGAGGTGGGACCCACAGGCCAGGAAAAACTGGGGAGGCTGCTTCTAGCCCAGGCAGCACCAGCGTCAGGCCCCTTGTGTGTTTCACTGAATTCTGAGTTTTCTTTTCTTTTTTTTTTTTTTTTTTTTGAGTTGGAGTCTCACTCTGTCACCTAGACTGGAGTGCAGTGGCCGCTCCCGGCCACTGCAGCCTCGACCTGCTGGGCTCTGTCGATCCTTCCGCCCCAGCCTTCGAAGTAGCTGGAACTACAGGTGGACGCTACCACGCCCAGCTAATTTTTTTGATTTATTGTAGAGATGAGGTCTCGTCAAGTTGCCCAGGCGGGTCTCGAACCCACGGGCTCAGGCAGTCCATTCACCTCAGCCTCTCAAAGCGTGGGATTACAGGCTGAGCCACCGAGCCCGGCTGAATTCTGAGTTTTCAAAGCACCCTCTTATGACACTTTAAAACAATTTATGGAAATTTCCAAACAGACACAGAAGGAGAGAGAGGAGTTGAATTAATCACATCAGTGTTGTCTCTTGTTTCATCTGTCTCCACTCCTCACCCTCAGCCCTACTTTTTTCCTGAGCATTTTAAAGCAGATTTCTATGATACTTTTTACTGTGTAGTGTTCCTCTACTGGAGTGCATTTTCCTTAAAGATCAAGGGTCGCGTCCCTTTCATCATCGTGTTCCCAGCAGCCCTTGGCACTTGAGTGTTCAATAAATATTTGTTGAAACACAGAGTGATTTCATTCCACAGCTCGATGGGGAGATGGATTTTATTCTGCAGGTTTCATGGAAGCTGAGTGGGTCTCTCCTACCTTAAGTAACCCACAAGACGTGTGTGTATATTTTGGGATGTCGCTCCAGCCGCGGGTAGTTAAGATTTGTATACTAGGTGTGTGGTGGATATGGGTTTGTGGATACATTCACCCCCAGAAAAAAGTAGGATGATTAATTACGGCTATATTTTAGTCTGAACTTATGAAAACTTGTAAAAACAAAAATGAAGAGGAATAAATCTTCCCCAAACATAAAAGTTTTTTTTCATTTGCTATTGAAGCATGGAGAAAGTTGAGATCAGACAGACCTGGGTTTGAAGCCCATATCTGTCCCTTCTCTGTAGATGTCTGTCTTCTCTGGATCTCAACTTTTTTCATAAATAAAATGGATCGGTACTATTCATGGGGCAATGAGGATTAAATACAGTTCCTGGCCCATGGCAGGCACACCGCAAATACCGAATCTGTCTTTCCTCTCCTTGCCCATGTTTCTGTGAAATGAGGATGTTTCCTGTGCCTGCCTTAGGAGTGTCATTGTGTGGTTAGGTGGGGTGATCTTTGGAGTGTGCTTTGACTGAGGTCTGGAGTGAGGTCAGAACTCAGTGAGCGCTTCTGAGTGCGGCTGCAGAGAGGCCTGGCATCCTCCCCTGTCTTGGCTGCCTTGTTCCCTTCCTTCCCTAGAAGTGACTATTTAACCATTTTAGTTATTATTTTGGTTTATCCTTCCATTATTTCTTTTTGAAAATTAAAAAAAATATGTTTAAGTTTCTCTCTTTCTAAACTAACACACTAATGTCTTCCTTCTTACACAAAGGGAGCAAGCTCAATGCATGTTCTAAACCTATCTTTCTTTCTTTCTTTTTTTTTTTTTTTTTGGTGTCGGAGTCTCTGTCACCCAGGCTAGAGTGCAGTGGCATGCTTACGGTCACCGCAACCTTGATCTGCTGGGCTCAGGCAGTCCTTCCACCTCAGCCTTCCACGTTGTACCTTTCTCTTTTTGCTGTAGTTGGAGACCATTCCATAGCTTGTAAGGATATTTTCCTCATTTCTTGTATAATCATGTAGTACTCCATTTTTTAAATGTATCATAATTTATTCAGCCTCTTACCTGTTAGACATTGGGGTTATTTTCAGTCTTTTGTAGCAAGTAACCTTGTACAAATCTTGTTCTGTATTTTGCTAAGGTGTCTTTTGGGATAAGTTCCTAGGAGCAGGCTTTCTGGATCAAAGGGTAAACGTGCATCATCTTGCTGGACTTTGCCAAATGCCTGTCCTCAGGGCCATCCCATATTGCAGTCCTGTCAGTGGCGTTTGAGAGTGCCCATCTCCCCATAGCCTTGCCAGCAGAGTGTGTTGCTTCTTTCTTTATTGTCAGTCTGATGAGAGTAGTATTTTAGTTTGGTTTCCTCATATTGAGCTAGGTTGAACATCTTTTCTTGTGTTAAATGCCATTCATATTTTTTCTGTGAAATATTTGTTCATATTTTTTGCCCTCTTTTCTACCACATTATTAATCTATTCTCAAGTTTTTGAAGTTCTTTATAGATTAGGGATATTAGCCCTTTATGGTATTTTGTAAAACCTCCCAAGGCACTGGGGTAATAAAGATAAATAAGGCCTCTGGACTCTCACAGTTCTTGGTCTAGTGAGGGGGAGACAGTCTTATAGTGGAGATTTATACTTGCAAAGCAGAGGACAGCTAGTTCTGCCTGGGGAGAGTCTGGAAGGGCTTGCCTGAGGTGGTGGCATTTGGCTTGGGTCTTGAAGCCTAGTTTTCCAGCCGGTAGAAGAGGAGCTGAGGATTTCCAGGTAGAGGAAAGAGGACATTCAAAAGTACTGTAATGTAAAGGAGTTGGTTGTGTTTGAGTCAGGTGGTTCTGGGGCTGAAGTCGAAGGCCCTGGGAGGGGTGGGAGAGGAGCCTGTCTGGGAAGAACCCTGTGGCCACAAGAGGTCTTCAGAGAGCAAGCAGAGGTTGTGAGTGGGCCCAGGCCCTCAGACCTCATGCTTCTTCTTCTTCTTCTTCTTTTTTTTTTTTTGAGTTGGAGTCTTACTCTGGCTTTCAGGCTGGAGTGCAGCACGCTCATGGCCACCACAGCCTTGACCTGCTGGGCTCAGGCGATCCTTCCGCCTCAGCCTTCCAAGTAGCCATCACACCCGGCTTATTTTTTGATTTGTTGTAGAGATGGGGTCTTACCAAGTTGCCCAGGCTTGTCTCGAATCCCTGAGCTCAGGCAGTCCTCTCACCTCGGCCTCCCAAAGTGCTGGGATTACAGACTTGAGCCACTGCTCCCGGCCTCTCATGCTTTTTTGAATCACCCAGGAGCTTTAAACATTATGGATCCTGGACCATTCTCCACTGGTTCTGATTTCATTGGTAGTGTGGGGTCCCTCGTCTCAAAGCTTGCCAGGTAACTCTAGTGGCAGTTGGAGTTGGGAGCTCCCTGTTGAGAGAGAACTGTGGCAGCAGGTTAGAGGGAGGATGGATGGAGAACAAATGCGTTGTGCTCAGGAACCACCTGGGCTCTTGTCAAAAGTCCATGTTCCCAGGGTTCAGGGGGTTGGGAGTGGAGCAGCAAACTGCCTTTTGTTTGTTTGTTTATTTTATTTCTTTAGTAACCTGCATTTTAAACAAGTGTTCCAGGGGTTCTGATGTGGGTGGTCTGGGTCATACTTTGAGAGACACTGTGAGGCATAGAGGCAAGAGACGGAACAATTTAAGCCTGAGCTGGCGATCTGAACTAAGACCATAGCGGGGAGCCCGGGGAGGAGACGCAGAAGCTTGGGTTAATTTAACAAATGAAGTCAATGATACTGGGAGCCAGTTAGAAATGGGGATTGATGGAGGAACATCAAGTACACCTGATGCTCTTTTAGTTTTGATGTTCTGTTATGTTAGTGCTTACTAAAGAGGAAATGGAGTAATAGGAACGAGCTGGTAAGGAAGGGGTCAGTGAGGAGAGTGGATGAGGAGCTTCAATGTGGAGGTTTGAACTCTGGGGGCACCAACATTCAGCACTAGAGTAGACAGTGATGCTGACAGAGCAGGAGCTAACTGTTACCAGATGGAATGCGTGTGGCTGCTTGTTGATGTCATCAGGACCCACGCTGGATGCCTCATGACCTCAGTGTGGTTGCTATAGCACCAGATGTATCTACATTCAGAGCAAAAGGAGGAGAGTGGGGGAGTTGAGGCCTCATGCGCGCCCATCTACCAGCAAGACAACCTGCGTGCCTCTCCAGCCCAGCAGGACTTCTGCTGAGGCCTTTGACCCACACTGAGGAATTGGGGATCAGCACTGTGATGAAAGGTCACCCTGGGCCCCACTACTCCATCCAGAATTGAGGTCCTTTTAGCAATGAGTGGAGGGAATCGGTGTGTGGGGGGTGTTCACAGTGTCTGCCATACCAGAGTAAATGTGCCTGAATTTGGGGAAAGGGTGTGTGAACTCCCGGTGAAGGGCAGATATGGGAGCTCTCTCTTGGGGATTTGCACGTTACATTTTGGGGTCAATTTTTGGCTTCTTTGCTGGCTCATCCTTCCTCACATTAGTAAGAGCAGAAATGAAGCATCTCCCCTCCTCTCAGGTTAATCTTTACTGATATAGGGGCTTTGGAACATGGTCATTTTTACTCTTGGTGGCTGTACGTAGGAGGAAAACCAGGGTGGGGGCAACAGGGAATTGGGTTCTCTTGATTGGTATGAAAAGTGACTCTCCTTTTTCCCATGAGTTGGTGTTTTGGGGGTCTTTAAGAAACTTGTGTTGTGTTCCTTTCTGCCACAGTGGCAGCGCCAGATGTAAGACGTGGCTTTACAAAGCTGAGAGGGATTCCCCAGCACATCGGTTGCCCAGTTGTGCCTTGGTTTGCCCTCTCCTGCTGGTTTTTGGTGCTGTGGAGATGCTGATGTGGAAAACATTCCATTGAGGCCCTAGGTGTGCACGCTTCTCAGCTTTTGATAGGATGTGCTAAGATCAGGTAGGTAGGTCGAGGATAAGTTGTAGGTAGTTCTAAATCAGGATAAATTTGTGGGTAGTGTGTTGAATAGATGAAGGAATTTACCTTTTTCTAATTGATTTGAATCACTTATTAGCAGGCTTTTATGCTGAAGTTTCATTTTGGCAACAAGTACTATTGGTTTGGCTCTCTAGGTGCTAGGTTTGAATTCTAGGTCTGTGTAACACAGTAGCCCCAAATCTGAGATGGCTTGTGTGTAAAGTTTACCTGTTTCAAAGAAGTCACCCACAGGTTCACCAGCACTGGTTTATTAAAACTTATGGGAGGGCCATTGCTTTGCTAAGCTATGATGTGGCCATGTGCTCTTTGAGGTATGGCTAGGCCATGTTTCCTGGCTTCGGCCCCTTACCCTACCTTGGTGGGGGTGAATCTCCTCTATCTCTCTCAAATTTACTTTCTAAATGAACTATATTTTCTAATCTTAAAAAAAAAACAACAAAAACTTATGGGAGAAAGGCTGGTCGTGGTGGCTCACACCTGTAATCCCAACACTTTGGGAGGCAGAGGCCAGAGGAATGCCTGAGACCAGCCTGGGCAACTTGGCGAGAACTTGTTTCTACAATTAAAAAAAAAAAATTAGTTGGACTCGGTGGCTCAGCCTGTAATCCTGCACTTTGGGAGGCTGAGGTGAGTGGATTGCCTGAGCCCGTGGGTTTGAGACCCCACTTGGGCAACTTGGCGAGACCTCATCTCTACAATAAAAATCAAAAAATTAGCCAGGCGTGGTAGCGCGTGCCTGTAGTTCCAGCTACTTGGAAGGCTGAGGCGGAAGGATCACTGGAGCCCAGCAGGTCGAGGCTGCAGTGGCCGGGAGCAGTTACTGCACTCCAGTCTGGGCGACAGAGTGAGACTCCAACTCAAAAAAAAGAAAAGAAAAATTAGGTGGTGCATGCCTGTGGTCTCAGTTACTATAGTCCCAGCTACTTGGGAGGCTGAGACTGAGGCAGAAGGGATCACCTGAGCCCTGCAGGTCAAGGCTGTGGTGCTATAAATGTGCCACTGCACTCCAGCCTGGGTGACAAAGTGAGACTCTGAAAAACAAAAACAAAACTTATGGAGAGACACTGATGATGGCTGGTTGGTGAAGAATCTGTGCCTCAGAACAGTATAGCAAGCAGATTTATAACCAAAGCAATCAAGTTAATCATTCAAATACCTATACAGTGTTTACAGTTACATTAAGAGTGATGTTGATAGTATCTTTAGGTTTGCTTGGTCACTTGCATCCTATGATGGGTTACCTGCACCCCATGATTCATTACTGGTAATATGCATATCCATTACAGACCAGCCTTGGCCAGAGGCCACTTTCTGAGGGAGGAGGCAGAAAGAAGCCAGGCATTGGGGAAAACAGTCTATGTCTCTAGATGATACCTCACAGTCTGCCATGTACCAACTGTGTGGCCTCAAGTGAGTTACCTAATTCTTTGCCCCTCAGTTTGCTAATCTATAAAATGGAAATATTACTATCATCTCCCAAAGTTGGTGTAAAGATTAAAAAGTGAAAATGACTCATGTGGGTAGTAGATATGGTATATATTAAGTAGGCGTTTAAAATATCTTTACATCTTGGAAAATGTTGCTCTTGCCTTATGTTTTGTGAACAGATTATTTTCTGGTTGTTTCCTGTTTATGAATTTCCTTTATAAACCATAGAAGAAGCTCTGAGAGAGCAGTAAGGAGTAAGGAGGCCTGAGATTTCTTTTTTGATCTGTTATTAGCTGCTTAACCTTGAACAAGTTATTCAGTCTCTCTGTTGGCCAGTTTTCTGATTTGTTAATTGGAATTTTATTGTCTATCTCATAGACCACAAGTGCTTGTTCTGTTAAGCAGGCAAATAAGTATTAAAATGCTTATGGAAGTTTAAAGTGATATGCACATTGATTTCAATACATTTTACCAGCTTTTTTCCCACTGACACGTTCTAATAGTTCCTTTCTGTATTAATTTCGTATGCTAATATTTTCACTTTTTTTGGATTTTTGCATTTGGATGGTGTTGCCTAACAGGTTTATCTTTTACCTGACTTTTTTGTTGTTGAAGGATTAAAAAGGTTTAAGGACTGATGGATGACTAAAGTGGACATTTGGCTAATTTTCACTCCTTTCTCTTATTATTTTATTTTTATTCTGCCTCCCCTGTTCTTGCTCCCTTGGGCAGGCTGGGGGCTTGCTGCCGTCTCAGCCCCAGAGACGCATTCCTTGGTTGGCTCCCTTGATTCTCTTCATTAGTTACCTGCTTGGCAGCTGCTTTTCATTTGTTTCTGTCTCAGCCTGTAATCCCGCTCCTTGGGAGGCTGAGGTGAGTGGATTACCTGAGCCCGCGGGTTCGAGACCTGCCTGGGCAGGCGAAACCTCATCTCTACAATAAATCAAAAAATTAGCCGGGTGTGGTAGCGCACGCCTGTAGTTCCAGCTACTTGGAAGGCTGAGGTGGAAGGATCGCCGGAGCCCAGCAAGTTGAGGCTGCGGTGGCCGAAAGCGGCCACTACACTCCAGTCTGGGCAACGGAGTGAGATGCCAACTCAAAAAAAAAAAAAGAAAAGAAAATGAACTTGCTTAAAGCAGAGTTACTACAGATATTCAGTTTGTAAGAAATACAATGTTTACAAAGCTTAATAAAGCAAAATGTAATAAAACAGGGTATGTCTGTATATCCAAACTATATTTGTCCATGTAAGTTTGTATTATAATGTATATTATGGGCCTGAGTTTCCACAGACACATGTTGGGAAATGCATTTAATAAATATATAGTATAGGAGGTATTTCCCAATCTAATCCTCATCTTTCTCTCATACTATACCTCCAGCTATATAAAGACTGTGTGCCATATATGTGAATAAGCATGACTTGTGGGAGGTGTCTGTGATCCATTTTATTTCTATATTCTACTGTTTGTATCTTCTACTGTCTGTTAACCCTTTTGCAGTGTTGGTTCTCCTTCCAGTTGTCTGGAAAGCAAGTCTTAATAACTTTTTTGGTCACTCTCAGTAAATAACAGTCTTTTCAAGAATTTATTTCATGTTTAAAGCTTTCTCTCCTTTCCCACTTCAGGCTTACTGCGGGCCTGCTATGGAAAAGTAGGGTTTGGTTAGCTTCCTTTCTCTTCTTCCTGTCTTCCCCAACTTTGCCCTTTTACTTCTTTTCATTTGTTGACTGGATTTTGACCCTTCTAGGATTAGGAGAGGCAGAGGTAGAAGAAGAAGAAAAAGTCAGATAATACTAGCTACAGCAACTAATGTTTCTATAGCATTGATTATGTTGCTAGTTACTGATCTAAACACTTATCATGTGTTAGGTCATTTAATCCTCAGAACTTTATGAGGTATATTCTAGTATCCCTGTTTTACTGCTGAAGAAATTAAGGTGTGGAAAGCTTAGTGGCTTGCCGAAGGTCACACAGGTATAAATGGTAGAACCAGTGTGCAGAGCCAGCATTCTGGCACCACAGTGCTCTCAACCACTCCACTGTGTAGCTTTTATATACTGTTAAGAGATTGTAAGCATATTTCCTATTCTTGGCCTGTATTTCAGATAACTTACATGTGCCCTTTAGAGTTTTTTCAAGGGTTACATATATTCCATAGTCCTGAGACAAAGAGCAAACATACCTTTAAAGCTCCTTCCCCTGCAGGGGAGTCAAAGAGAGTAAGATGGGATTTAGAACTCACCAATTATTCTCAGCAAACATCTTTTTGTAATCTTAAACACTATGAACATTAAGGGCAGCTGAAGGTGGATGTAACTCAAGGTTGAAAATAGTTTTCCACTGCTCCCTTGCATAGGTGGCCTTGCACCTCACTTGAGAATGTAGTATAGTAACTGTTGTTTGGGGCCTAGTCAGGATTAAAATGGTTTCATTTTAACACTGATGCACATGATCCCCAAATATGCCATTTAATTTCTTGCTTTCACACCTTTGTTCATGCAAAGGCACAATCCACATGGTCCCTGGATTGTGACTGACTCACTTGCACTGAAGGCATGTTTCCTCCCTTAACCACATGATCCCAAATCAAGCATTCTTGAAGGCTAAGCTTTAAAAGCAGAAGCTAGTTTCCTGGGATGCAACAAATGAACAAAAAATTTTATATATCGCCTTTCCACTTTGTTCCTCTTCCTCTCATTCCTATAAGACATAAACCAGCAAATATGTTAAAGGATGGTTTACATAGACCAGTCCTAGCTGTGATTAGTTGTCTCCAGGAAATTTATGTAGAGCAGGTTTATATTTGAACGTTATCACTAATTATGGTAAATATTATTATTTTAGTGACCTTAACCTGGCTGCCTTGGCACAGGGGTTTATGCCTTTATCCCTTCTATCATGATATCTGACAGAGAACAATCTTAGACTTATTATTTTGTCTTATCATATTAGAATAGTCAGTGACCTTTTACTTACTCATCTTGAAAATTTTCCCCCCATTTCCCTTTCTTTTCTCTGTTTCCCTTCTACTTCTTTCTTTTCTCCTATATATTTACTTGCATAGACCATTCAAAGGGATGATTATGTAATGGATTATTTAGCATATACACTGACTTTGGCCACTGTATGCTCACATTTAGAAACAAATCAAATGTGAAGCATTTAGAATACTGTCTGGTACATACTAAGAACTCAGGAATTGTCATTACTTACAAACTGTTGGAGGTCATTAAAGCATTAGTTCACAGACTCTACTGGGATAGTTTAGAGGGCAGGTAGTGGGAATATATTTCAATTCATTCCCTAACTTGAAGTTCCTCTCTCACTACCATCTTTTCAGCTTTTTTTTTATTTAGCACAGTAGCCACAAGAAAATGATCTAAGTCACATTTTATTTAAACTACTAAACCATCAATTAATGTTTTATTCTATGTATTTTTTTAGGGTATTTCTGATTCATTTGCATCGTTGAAGAGCATCTGTAGAAGAGGAAGGAAAAGATGGGTGTGAAAACATTTACTCATAGCTCCTCTTCCCACAGCCAGGAAATGCTTGGAAAGCTAAATATGCTGCGAAATGATGGACACTTTTGTGATATCACTATACGTGTCCAAGACAAAATCTTCCGGGCACATAAGGTGGTACTAGCAGCTTGCAGTGATTTCTTTCGCACCAAACTTGTAGGCCAAGCAGAAGATGAGAACAAGAATGTGTTGGATCTTCACCATGTTACAGTGACTGGTTTTATACCTCTTTTAGAATATGCTTACACAGCTACTCTGTCAATTAACACGGAAAATATTATTGATGTTCTAGCTGCAGCCAGTTATATGCAAATGTTTAGTGTTGCCAGCACCTGCTCGGAGTTCATGAAATCAAGCATTTTGTGGAATACACCCAACAGCCAGCCAGAAAAGGGTCTAGATGCTGGACAAGAAAATAATTCTAACTGCACTTTTACTTCTCGAGATGGAAGCATTTCTCCAGTGTCCTCAGAGTGCAGTGTGGTAGAAAGAACCATTCCTGTCTGCCGAGAATCCCGGAGAAAGCGCAAAAGCTACATTGTTATGTCTCCTGAAAGTCCTGTAAAGTGCAACACACAAACAAGTTCACCCCAGGTATTGAATTCTTCAGTTTCCTACTCAGAAAATAGAAATCAACCAGTTGACTCTTCCTTAGCTTTTCCCTGGACTTTTCCTTTTGGAATTGATCGGAGGATTCAGCCTGAGAAGGTTAAGCAGACAGAAAATACCCGGACTTTAGAATTGCCTGGCCCATCTGAGGCAGGTAGAAGAATGGCTGATTATGTGACTTGTGAGAGCACAAAAGCTACCTTGCCTCTGGGTACTGAAGAGGATGTCCGGGTCAAAGTAGAAAGGTTAAGTGATGAGGAAGTCCATGAGGAAGTGTCCCAGCCTGTCAGTGCATCTCAGAGTTTCCTGAGTGACCAGCAGACAGTGCCAGGAAGTGAACAAGTGCAAGAGGACCTTCTGATTAGTCCACAGTCTTCCTCTATAGGTATAATGTCTTCTGTGTTTTTCATAGTCCCATAAAGTCAATTCAAACATTTTAAAGTTCCGAGTAGATAAAAAGTGTGTTCAGTCCTGTAGCAAAATCTTAAAAAGAGTAAAACATGATAACTGGGTTTTTTTTTTAGATGCTATTAACACTACAATTTGTTTTCACAAGTTATACATTGGGGAAGATAAAAATAGTTGAACAAAGGCAATGTTATGAATTATTTTCAATACAAAAAATACCAGTTTAAAAAATCCAGTCATGTTTTATTCTTCATTAAAATATTTACTGAAAAACCTACCATGTGCCAAACATTGGTGATACATAGGGAAAACCGCATAGTCCCTGCAATGAAAGACTTAATAGTCTAGTTGGGGATACAGATGTGTAAATAAATGGTTACAGGAACTATTAAAAGTGAACAAAGTGGTATGGTTACAACAAAGGAAAGAGCAAGTTAACACTATATATTTGAGCTGGGTCTTATGCAATAAGTAGGAGATTGCCCAAGGGAGGGAATGACATTTCTATAAAAATGTGTAAAAGCACAGAGCATGTATGCAAGCAAAGAGGTGTGAAAGAGCATTGTGTATTTGGTAAGCAGTGAATTCAGTACAAAATGATGTGAAGAAAGCATGGATGCCTGGAAGTGTGGGGAATAATGGGAGATAAGACGAGTGGTTGAAAGGCTGTGAAGAGGCTTAAATCCTAGTTTCAGTTAGGATGAATTGTAATTCTATATAATTCTGTTATATTTAAGTGCATATAACAGAATACCTCCCACAGTGGCTTAACCGAACAGGATTTTATTTTCATCACATAAAATGTTCAGAAATAGGAAGCCCAGAGTGGTATAATAAATCTTCAGTGTAATCAGAACCCCTGGTATATTTAAAATCTACCATCATAAGTTTGTCAATTTAATTCATATGCTTATTGCTTTATAGTTAGAAGATGCCCACTTCATCTTTAGCTTTGCATTCTAGAAAGGGATAGCACTTTTATCAAGAAAGCACAGATGTTCTCAGAAAACCCTTAAAAACTACTTCTAGAATATGGCACATGGTCTTTTCTAGCTGCAAGGGAATCTGGGAAGATAATTTATATTAGCTGAGTACATAATTGCCTTGAACAAAATTAGAGCAGAATGGATACTTGGTATGCAACTAGTAATACCTGCCACAGCTAGGCCAAGCAAGCCTGGATTTTGTCTTCATGATAGTAAGGAGTCTATGTTAAAGGGAATAAGTAAAATACATGCAGATATTTTAGGAAAATTAGTTTGGTATTGATATGCGAGTTTTATTGTACAGAGAGTCTCAAAAACCAATTATAGTACAGTTATCTTGGTGTGAATGAAGACTGAAAGTATATAAAAAGTAAAATGGATATTAGACACTTTGTAAAGAATCAGTACCTGATAATATTGAATATATAGATTGAAGAAATAAGAAGGGTCAAAGTACTCAGAATGTCTTGCAGTTAATAATCTTTTACAGTCGTATAATGGATAGCATTTTAGTAACTGCAATCCTGAAAATCAGAGGAGGGTGGTGGGTACCCAGCTTTAAGAGTAAGTTAGAAAGGTCATTTCTGTGTAAATTATGCTCAAGTGACAACCAAGCAGTGTCATGCTACAAAGCAGTTGAAAAGGCAGGATTGGTGAGATTACCAGTTTGGGACTTTTCTATTAGTAGTGGCAAATTCAATCTCAGTAGCAAAATATGTGTAAGAGCCAAAAACCAAGGGACTAATCCTTGGGAAATATCTATATTCAAGGCTGGGAAGGCATAGAAGAAAACCAACAATGAATAATAAAGATTTGTCCAAAAAATTGGAGAACCAAGAAGACCATATTAACTGTACTTCTTATAGTTTGACCATTTGTGTGAGTTTCCCAGGGCTGCTGCAACAAGGTACCACAAATTGAGTGGTTTAAAACAACAGAAATTTATTCTCCCACAATTCAGCAGGCCAAAAGTCTGAAATACAGGTGTTAGCAGGAACTGGCTCCTTTTGAAGGTTGTAGGGAAGAATCCTTGCTTGTGTCTTCCAACTTCTGGCAGTTGCCAGCAGTCTTTGACGTTCTTTGGATTTTAGCTCCATTGCTTCAGTATCTGCCTTTGTCTTCACATGACCTTCCCTATGTCTCTCTTGTGACACCTCCTCCAAATCTCTCTGTTCTTAAAAGGACACCAGTCGTTGGATTTAGGGCCCGGCCTCATCCAGTATGACCTCATATGACCTCATCTTCACTTGATTACATCTGCAAAGACCCTGTTTTCAAATAAAGCCACATTGATAGCAGAGGTTAAAACATCATATCTCTTTGGGAGACACAGTTTTACTCGCAGCACCCTCTGAAATTCATATTCCTGAGTTTGGGTAAAGATACTAAATGAACACACATGCAGTGAAATATTTCATGGCAGGGAATCCTTGCTCTTTTTTCATGTGATTGAGTTTTTGTTAAATCAGCAGTCTAATCTTGAAGACACCTTGGTACCTTCTGAATCATGAGCTGCTCAATAAACGGTTACTAATTGAACCGTTTGCCTTAGAAAGTAGAAGCCCAAATGTTAATGTAACTAAATTATCTTGCTAACTAGGCATGTGAAATAATCATCTTTTACCACTATCAAATACATATAATCCGTTCAGATTTTGCCTTTATGATCTCATTAACATGATTATATAGAGGAGCTATGAGCCTAAGTAAAACAAAACTTTCAGTTATATAAGTAAAACTGATTACCTACATATTCTTATAAATGTAGTTTCTGTTATACAGTGGACATGGAATAACTGACCAGAAGATGACCAGAGTATCATATAATCCAAATGTGTTTTTTTTTCCTTGCCCCCAGAACATATGTACTAGTCATTCTCACAAAACCGTCTTAACTCCAAATTGATATACTAAAACAAAGCCATACAGAAGAAAACAATAAATTCCTTGGGGTACTGAAGACAGTCAATAAATGTGGGAGGGGCTGTGTGTGGTGGCTCACACCTGTTAGGCTAGCACTTTAAGAAAGCCAAGGCTTGAGCCCAGGAATTTGAGACCATCCTGGGCAACATAGCAAGACTTCATCTCTACAAAAAATTAAAAAATAAAAAATTAGCCAAGCGCGGAGGCACGGGGAGTCCCAGCTACTTGAGAAGCTAAGGCGAAGGATCACTCTGAGCCTAGGAGATGGAGGCTGCAGTGAGCCAAGATCTCGCCTCTGTACTTCAGTCGGGGTGAAAGAGTGAGACCTCAACTTAAAAAATAAAAAATAAATAAATGTGGGAGGGAGAAAAGGAAGATGTGACTGGTACTCTTTCCCCCCATGTTTCATAAGAATGCGTCCGTAAAAGTACTTAATTTTACTTATTCATTAAAGAAGATATCGAAGAGGTAACTTGTCTTTCTAGGAACTGACAATATATTGTTTAATATATTTATTATTAAGAAATTTTAAAATAATGATTATGAAATTAATTCAAATGGAATTTTTTACCTGTTATTTTGAAAGGTGGTAAAATTCAACATCCTCGACTTGGGGCCAATAGAAGCAATAAATGAAACAAATTTAAAGGAGAAAAGAGACTGGTGAGTTTAGGTTGAGCCTTGTTACTTAAAAAGGTGACTCGTATTCCCCCACTAGCCTCGCCCCCACCCCTAGGTAAATACTCTGTATATTTGCTTATTCTAGATATTTTATATAAATGGGATTATGCAAGATCCATTTTATTCTGTCTTCTGCTTTCATCATGTTTTCACAAGTTCATCCATGTCATACCTTGTAAAGTTTTGAAGTGGTTTTGCCAGTCAGATCTGAACTTGACCTTCAGGACTGATTCAGATGGACTAATCAGGCCTTTGTCCATTCTCTCATTATGATTTATTTCTCATGTAGACATGCATCAATACACTAGGCAGGCAGACAGATCATAGGAAACAGATGTTAGAAGGCTAGAAAACAATTTCATCAAGAAGCAACACCATCTGATCGAATAACCAAAATATTCCCAAACACAAACAGTGAAGGACTTCACTGAAATATTTGGGTTTAATTCAGCACAAGTTTACCTCCCAGCCAAGGGCAGGTGGCACCTCAAAAGGCGTTTTATTTTTTTATTTCTTATTTATGAGTCGAATTCTCACTCTGTCACCCAGGCTGGAGTGCAGTGGCACAGCCACCACAGCCTTCATCTGATGGGTCCAGGCGATCCTTCCACCTCAGCCTTCCAAGTAACTGGAACCTCAGGCACACGCCACCACACGGTTGCTTTTTTATTTATTTTAGAGACAAGGTCTTGCCAAGTTGTCCAGGCTGGTCTGGAACTCCTGGGCTCAGACAGTCCTCTCGGCTCCACTTCCAAAGTATTGAGATTACATGGGTGAGCTACCGTGCCTGGTTCAAAAAGCATTTTAGACCTGCATTCTTTTTTTTTTTTTGAGTTGGAGTCTCACTCTGTCGCCCAGACTGGAGTGCAGTGGCCGCTCCCAGCCACTGCAGCCTCAACCTGCTGGGCTCAGACGATCCTTCCGCCTCAGCCTTCCAAGTAGCTGGAACTACAGGCGCGCGCCCAGCTAATTTTTTGATTTATTGTAGAGATGAGGTCTCGCCAAGTTGCCCAGGAGGGTCTCGAACCCGCGGGCTCAGGCAATCCACTCACCTCAGCCTCCCAAAGCGCGGGATTACAGTCTGAGCCACCAAGCCCGGCTTAGAGCTGCATTCTTATTGAAAATTCCAGGGCAAAGCAACAAGGACTTTAGCTGAATCTCAGCGGGATCATTTCAGTGCCCTGATAGCCAAAGACCACCTGTAATTCAACATGTTGCATAATTGCTCATTTGTGGCAAGGGAGAGCACACACCATTTGGTTTTAAGGTTTCTCAGTAAGGAGATGTTAGAAAAGAATTAGCAGCATTTGGGCTTGTGTTAGGTGATTTTAGGGAGGATTCAAGCAAGTGGAATATACTTGAGACTGGTGATATCAGAAACTAGGGATGATTCTGTGATTCTGTAACTTAGTAAATATTAGCTAAGAATGCAAACTAAAGTGAACCTACAGAAGAGTGACTCATTAGCTGGAGATGGTTGGTATTTTTGTGATTGCACAGTGACTTTGCTTTTGTTTGTGCTTAAAAAGTATTTTTTTCTTTTGAGTCAGGGGTCATACTCTGTCACCCGGGCTGAAGGGCAGTGGCACAATCACAGGTTACCACCACAGCCTCTACCTTCTGGGCTCAGGTGATCCTCCCAACTCAGCCTCCTGAGAAGTTGGGACAGTACGCCACCATGTCTGGCTAGTTTTTTTAGTTTGGTGGAGATGAGGTCTCACAATGTTGCCTAGACTGGTCTCAAACTCCTGGACTCAAGCAGTCCTCTTGCCTCGACCTCCCAAAGTGCTAGAATTACAGATGTGAGCCACCACGTCCAGCCAAAAGTATTTTTTGTCTCACTTTAATAAGGATCACATAGTGACTTGGTCTCATGTTGGTGTTCTATGAAACTATTTATGTCCAGCAGGAGAACACTGGCCTAGCTGTAAGTGCCAGGCCTCACTCCTAAGATGCTAGGGGATGCTTTTCTTTTTTTCGAAATTGCTCTGTCACCCAAGCTGGAGTGCAGTGACACAATCATGGCTTATGCAGCCTGGACCTCCTGGGATCAGGCAACCCTCCTACCTCAGCTTCCCAAGTATTTGGGATTCCAGGCACATGCCACCATGCCTGGATAATTTTTTTTTTTTCTAATTTTTTGTAGAGATGATGTCTTGCTGTATTGCCTAGGTTCGTCTTGAACTCCTGGGCTCAAGCAATTCACCCACCTTGGCCTCCAAAAGTGCTGGGATCATAGGCATGAGCCATCATACCCTGCCTAGATGACATTTTAGAATGTAGATATGGATTTGTTTTAAGAAAGACCTTCTGGTAGATGTATCTTGTACTGTATTTTAGTTCTTTTTGACTAACTTTTAAACAAACATTTGGCGATACTAGAATCAAAGACAGTGTGATTTTTATTTTCACTTCACCAAGACTCCACTCCCTCCTAGAATAGTGTGACCTGCCCGATGGTGAGAAGCAGTAGTCAGATCAGTCTTTCTAGGCTGCCCTTATCACATTTCCAGGTGTTTTTTGCAAGCCTTTGCCTATAAGATTTAATGTTATCTGCACTCTAAATAAGTTCAGAATGCTATAAAGTAGATTTTTCTGTGGTGACCAGGTCTAAATATTGGGATTTTTATCCAATTTTTAATCCCAGGACAGATGGAAATTTTACTGTTTGGTTCCCTTTTGTTATAAGGAAAAAAAAATAAGAATAGGAAGATGCTAACAAGTGAATTGTTTTTTCTTAAACAAGATGCAGCATTGTCTGGTTTTCCTTCCTACATCTGGATTTAAAACAAGTCAGAAGGATATGGATAAGTTTGATAAATAGATATAGGGGGAAGCATAAATGTCATTTGATAGTAAGGGAAAGAGAAAAAAGGCATGCACCAAAATTCTGAACACCAGTAGAGGTGGGATGGGGAGGCCAGGAACAATGGCGTGCAGTTGGGAATGAATGTGAACACACAGTTCTGCCTACTTTCAAAAGGCTCTGAGTTATATCAGTGTGTTAGAACACAGTGTAATAATTGGTGTTTTTTATGGTTCTCGTGAGTCATCAGGAAACAAAAAATACATTCTACTTAGCATTCTTTATTTAAGAAGTCAAAGCAAAATGTAACCCTGTCACAAATTTTTCACCACAGATGTTTAAGTTTGGATGCCTTAAAAAGGATTTGGTAGCCGGGCTCGGTGGCTCAGCCTGTAATCCCAGCACTTTGGGAGGCTGAGGTGAGTGGATTGCCAGAGCCCGCAGGTTCAAGACCCGCCTGGGCAGGCGAGACCTTATCTCTACAATAAATAAAAAAATTAGCCGGGCGTGGTAGCGCGCACCTGTAGTTCCAGCTACTTGGAAGGCTGAGGCGGAAAGATCGCCAGAGCCCAGCAAGTCGAGGCTGCGGTGGCCGGGAGCGGCCACTGCACTCCAGTCTGGGCAACTGAGTGAGACTCCAACTCAAAAAAAAAAAAAAAAGGATTTGGTTATGTACCTAATCCTGAGTTGTACCCCACATCTTTAAAATAATTATTTTAGTAAAAGGAAAAAAGGGGGGAGGGTTTGGTTAGTTTTTGAAAACTTTATGCTTAAGTGGAATATGTACTTGTTTCCTAGTGTTACCTAATTCAAGTGTTCTAAAGGGAAAAACTGAAGTATTGAAGTCTAAATTTTCATCAGGAAGAAATTTCATCCTGTATGTTTATTAACATATTTATTAAACGTTCACATGTATATGGTATACAGACTTTTACAGTTAGTGCATTTTAACATATTTCAATGTTGTAACCAAAAGTTTGTTTACTTTTAAGGAGCTGAAAATTTCAGAGGCTCAGATTTATTCATTTGGTGCAACATAACATAGCTTATTTGCGTACAGTAAAAAAATTGGCAAAGTTGATTGCCTAATAAAAACAGGATAGGTTGTTTGGATCCACTGTCCCACTCCAGACAACAAATTTTAGTTTTGGGGGGGGGCGGTTAGATTAGAAAATATAGTTTATTTTAAAAGCAAATTAGATAGAGAGTGAGAAAGAAAGAATATATTCACCTCCCTAAGAGCCACAGCCAGGAACCATGATGACAGTCATAGCTCAAAGAACACATGGCCACACCAGAGTCTAGTGGTAATGGCAGTGGCCTGGCAGTGGTAGCAATGGCCTGGCAATGGCCAAAATTCTAGTTTTTAAAAAATTTACCCTAGAAGTATTTGAAAAGCTGAAAGATGCAAGGAATTGCCACGTTAAATTTGGCAGGAAAGCCTGGCTGCAAGAGGTAAGTAGATTATCATAGCACTAAAACCAGTTTTGCCTTTCAGACATTTGCCAAGACACAAATGGGTTTTGGTTCATTAACTCATGGAGCAAGGGGAATGGAAGTCAAGGCCCAGAGCGTGTGGAAATTATGAAGACTTAGAGAAGTTGCTCTACACATTGAATGGGGACTCCAAAAGAATATGCCACTGGGAACTAAACCTGCTTTCCATCCTCCAAACTCCAGGGGACTGTAGAAAAGCTGCTTTGGCAGTGGGCAGACTGAAAAAGAGAAGAAAACATATCCCTGAGACGTTGTGGTCACCTGCTAGCTTACTTGCAGATTGACTTCCTGGTTATACCTAGGGTGGTTAGGCCAAGGAATCTCAAACAGTGAATTTGGTTTAGGTAATGCTGTCCAGGAACCTAGCAGAAGCAAACATAACAGCTCTTTGGGATCTCAGCAAATCAGTTCCCTACAAATAACTCAAGGGCAATAACCACTGTCAGAAGTAATCAGGACTAACAAGAAAACAAGGCAGAGAGCAGGAACAGATGGGGGAAAAAAATTTTTTTAAGCAGCAGAAATAAGTTGGTGTCACCAATTAGCATAATTTTCAGACACAAATAAAAATGCTTATTTAACAAAATAAACAACCTTGAACAATAACAGAGAAGAGTTAACTGTAAAAAGTGACAACAGATTTGAGAAAAAAACAAATAGGACTTCTAGAAAGGAGAAACAATAAATAAAAATCTCCAAGAACTTTTTGGCAGTAGATTGGATTTAGCGGAGAGAAAACTGGGGAATCAAGATAAATGAGAAAAAAATCACTTCAGTACTACACCGGGACACAGTGGTAGAGACTACAGTAGAGAACAGAAAGGTGTGGAAGATAAAAATGTAGGTTTGATGGAAGTCCTAAAAGGAGAAGAAAAAAATGACTGAGAACTTTCCAGACTTGATGAAAGACACCAGTTCACTAGAGTCTAGTAAATCTCAAACAAGAAGAATAATAAGCCGGGCTCGGTGGCTCAGCCTGTAATCCCGTGCTTTGGGAGGCTGAGGTGAGTAGATGGCCTGAGTCCGCAGGTTCGAGACCCACCTGGGCAACTTGGCGAGACCTAATCTCTACAATAAATCAAAAAAATTAGCCGGGCGTGGTAGCGTGCGCCTGTAGTTGCAGCTACTCAGAAGGCTGAGGCGGAAGGATCACCGGAGCCCAGCGGGTCAAGGCTGCGGTGCCACTGCACTCCAGTCTGGGCAACAGAGTGAGACTCCAACTCAAAAAGAAAACAAAAAACAAGAATAATAAAAAGAAACACAGACCTAGAGAAAATTCTGAAACTTTTTTTTAAAGATTACCTTAGAATGTCTGACTTTTTAAGAACACTAGAAACTGGTGGGATGATATCCTCGGAGGGCTGAAAGAAAACTGCCTAGATTTCTACACACAGCAAAAATGTCTTACAAGATGAAGATGATACAAAGATATTTTCAAACAAAAAGAATTAAGCAGCAAATCACTAAAGATGGTCTTAATGATGGATTTAAGGCAGAAGTAAAGTGAACACAGATGGGAAGTTTCATTCATATACAATGAGTGAAGAGCAGAGGAAAATAAATACATGAACATGTATATGTAATAATGTTTGTAGGGGTTAATGAGAACAAAGAAGATGTAATTGTAAATTGCAAGATGGGAGTGGATGGGAAATGAAGTTAAAGTTTCTAAGGTCTTTGCATTATCCAGGAAGAAGTAAAGATAGACTTTGAAAAGTATATTTCTAATTTCTGAAGTAACCAATTTTAAAAAGTAGGAAAATATTATATAATTTTCATACTAATAGAAGGAGTAAAATGAAATGTTTATTACCACTTGTATTCAACAAGCTGATTCTGAAATGTATAAATGTATAGAAATGCAAAATCAAAGAATAGGATGTTCAGAAAGCAAGTGAACAAGGTCAGAGGATGTTCTCTATTTGATAGCAAGGTTTATTAGGAAGCTATGGTAATAGATTGGCATTAATGCAAGGAGAAATAAGCAAATGGAACTAATAGGGAACCTGGAAACAAATCCATGCACTTATTTATGTATAATTGATATATGACATAGGTGGCACGGCAGAGAAGAAAAGACAGACCTTTCAGTACATGTGTTCTGTCACAAAATCACTATAGGTGGATTAAAGAAAAGGCAAAACATATTTCATAAGATAATATGAGATAGGGAAAGATTTTTAAAAACAAGACCAAAATCATAGCAATAGAGAAAAAAATTAATAAATTTACTTAAAATTTAAAACTTTTGGTCATCAAAAGAAACCATAGAAAGAGTAAAGAGACAGGCCATGGAAGGGGGAAAGATATTTGTAATATGTTAAATCACTGGCAAAGACCTTGTATTCAGAGTACAAAAAGAACTCATAAAAAAAAGATAATAACAAGATTTGAACAAAAAAGGGAAAGTTGAGTAAATACACTAAAATATATTCACCCTGATATAAGGGAAATGAAATTCATACCACAATGAAATATTGTTGTACACCTATTAGACTGGTAATAATTTAAAAATCCAACAGTACCAAGTATTGATGAGGATATGGAGCAACAACAACTCTAATACACTGCTTAGTACAGTCTAGATTAAAATTTAAAATTTAGTACATAGGAAAAGAATTTAGCATTTTCTAATAAGTTGAAAGATACGGATCATATTCAGTGACTGAGCAATTCCATTATTGAGTATATACCATGGAGAAAAACACACTTATGTGCATTGAGGATATTCACAACAACATTGTTCTTAATGACCAGAAAACTGTTCATCAAGAATAAAATGGATAGATTATGAATATTATAGAACACTAAAAATAAGCTTCAGTTATATTTAGCAACTAGGGTGAGTCCACAATGTTGAAGGAAAGAAGACACAAGAATACATATAGTATGACTCACTTTATATACAGCTTACATTCAGACAGCACTAAACTGCATTGTTTATGGCAAGGGTTGGTAAACTTAAAGACCACGTAGTAAATAAGACTAAACTGCCACCAGGTCTCTGTTGCAGCCATAGCTACTCAACTTTGCCACTGTAGTGCAAAAGCGGCCCTCAACCAGTGAAGACTGTTCCAACAAGAACCACCGCCTAGTTTATGGGTACATGTATTTGAGATAAAATTACTTTTAAAAGGAAGGGGATGAGAGGAAGGAAATGATAACCACAAGAGATAGGGTTTGGAGAAAGGAAGGGTCTGTGATCAGAGAAGTGTGAATAGGGAGTTTTAGGATGCTGGCAGTGTTTTTGTGTGGTTTGTATATAGAGGTTGCCCAGGTGTTCTTTATCTTTTAAAGTCTGTGTAATGGTTGTAGCATAAGTTGTATGTGACAATAAAATAAATTATTTAAAAAAAGCGTCAGTGCTTCCTTAAATGATGGTTAATTATTATTTAATTTTATATGGATTTTTGTTTAGTTTGCATTTGAATTGTTCTGCTTGCTTTCTGAAATTTGTGTCAAATATTTCTAAAATAAATAGTAATATAAGGATATTGTTTTACATATGATTTGTTTTTAAATCACATAAACAATTAAAAACAAGATATAGAACACTACTACTTTTGATTACTAATTCAGGATATAAATAGGTTTATGTATTACAGGCTTGAATATGTAGTTTGCAGACATGGCCTGTTCTCACCTAAGTATTGACAGCTGTTATCTTTTTTCTTTTGTTGACAGGCTCAGTAGATGAAGGCGTTACCGAGGGGTTACCTACACTTCAAAGCACGTCTAGCACTAATGCTCATGCAGATGATGATGATCGGTTAGTATTAACATAGTTGGTGGTTACCTTGGAAAGGCTTTGCTTACAACTTTAAATTCAAACATTTTATCTTGGAATTATATAAGGAGTTTATTGGGGTCTCACTTTAGTGTACTTTTCAGAGTTATGAGGTAGCATCAACACATAAATTAGAGCATCTGTACAAGAGTTTTTTGGCATTTCAAACTACCTAGTCTCATTGCTTTAAATAGTATCTATATCAGGTGTTAAACTATGAGTCACAGGCCAATTCCAGTTTACCACCTTTATTTGTAAACCAAGTATTATTGGAACACAGCCATGCTCATTTGTTTATATATTGTTTGTGGATGGCAGGGTAGAGTGGTTGAAACAGACTGTATGGCATGCAAAGCCAAAATATTTACTATCTGGCCCACTACAAAAAAAGTTTGCCAGCCAGGTACAATAGCTCACACCCATAATCCAAGTACTTTGGAAGACTGAGGCAAGAGGATTGTTCGGGAGTTTGAGAACAGCCTGAGCAACATAGTGAGACCTGTCTCTACAAAAAAATCAAAAAACTAGCCAGGCATGGTGGCCCCCACCTATAGTCACAGCTACTTGGAGGGCTGAGGCGGGAGGCTCGCCAGAGTTCAGGTGGTCCAGGCTGCGGTGAGCCATAATCGTGCCACTGCACTCCAGTCTAGGTGACAGATTGTAAACCCAACTAAAAAAAATTTTTTTTTTTTTTTTTTTGCCAAAATTTGTACCCCAGTTCTCAAGTCATCGTCACATTGACCCTTCCAACTTGATATTTTCACATAAGTGAATTAAGGGAGTTTCACATTTAGCAAGCCCAAGATAGAACTTTTGATGTTTAACTTTCTACCTGAATTCTCCTTTAACCTTTCTCCCAGTTCATTATGTGATGAGTTAACATCAACACATAAATCCCTCTAATTTCTCAAGCAAAATCTTTTTTTTCCCATACCACTCCCAATCTCCCTCCTTTTATTTAATCCTTAAGCAAGTCCTGTCAGCTTCACCTACACAATGTATTCCTGTCTACTTTTTCCTATTTGTACTGCAGTCACCCTAGTCTATGATACCATATTCTTTTGCCTTGACAGTTGTCATAGCCTTCATACTGACCTTTGATTTTATTCTTTCCCTATTCCAAACCATTTTTCATGCACCAACCAAAATTAACTCTTTTTTTAAGTCAGAGTATATCCTTGTCTTAAGCTATAGATTCTTAACATTCTCCATTCATACCTAAAATTTATACTATAGATAAGACTTCTGTCTAACTTCCTTTAGACCATTTTCTTTCTTGTATGCTACAGTAGTCATTTAAACCTTCTTTCAGATCCTGGAATAGTTCATATTTGTTCCTGCTTTTGGGCCATTCTGCCACTTTAGAACCTTTATTGGAAATGCTTTCTCCCCTGATTTTCACATTATTGGCTCTCTCTGGACCTTCAGATTTATTGTCCCTGTGTCAGTTCTTAAGTCTTTTCTGACCACCAGTGTAAAGCAGCTCCAAATCACTATTGGATCCTCCTATTTTAATTTTCTGCTCTGATATTTTTCTTAATTATTTATTGTTTGTCGTTCACCATCGAATATATACTCCACTGAATAAGTGAATTTTCCCTCATAGAGTTCATGACAGTCTTAAAACTATTTGTTGAAAACTTGAAGGATTTGGGGAACTCAAACAAGGTTTATTATTTTTTTATAACTAAACCTGGTAGAGGAGGTTATGAGCCAGAATTGTTAGATGAATTAATGAAAGCATAAATGGTAGAAATGGACCTAGATATCTTACTTTTAAGTATTAATCAGGTTGTTTGTTCTATATTAGGCACTTTGCTGAGTGGTAGGGATATAGAAATGAAATGTATAGTCCTTTCCCTCAAGAATCTCTGTCAGTTTGGGTGGAGGGAGAGGGATTATAGATAAACAAGTAAACACATATTCATAATTATCTGCAGCTTTCTGTTGCTCTGCATAGGAGAGTGCCTACTTAAGCCTCTGACAAATCAAGGCTTCTAGGAGGAGGATGTGACTTAGCTACATTTCATAAAATGAGCTGGCATTTGATACAGGTTATGTTTATGGAGTATGATGAGAAATCAGGCTCGAAAGGTACATAAATCTCAGATCATCAGGAGTCTTGTATGCCTTTCAAAGGGATTTAGACTTTATTCTGAAGATAATAGCCATTGCAGGATTTTAGACAGGGGACTGATTTCATCAGAGACAACATAGAGTGAGAAGGATGGATTAGCATGGTGTGGAGGGAGAGAGTTATTAGTTCAGGTGGATGTTGAAGGGGGCCTAAATTAAAGCACTAGTTGGAAGGAACAGATGAGCAAGATTATGGGGTGTAAAATAGTTTATGATGTGTTCTTTGGTTGTATGTCCATGCTTAAGATGCTACACATTCTGGCCAGGAACATTGTTTTTCTTACTGTTATAAATAAAACTTGTCATCTAACAGTTAAACTGTTTCAAAAAGTATTCAGGTGTTTTATCTTTGTTTATTTTTGACCAACAGAATATTTATTCAGCTTAAAAATCAGAGCCTGGTTGCCTTCTTTGGCCTGTTTCTTTTTTTTTTTTTTTTTTTTTCCTTTTTAGACTGGAAAATGTTCAATATCCCTACCAACTCTACATTGCTCCTTCTACCAGCAGTACAGAACGACCAAGTCCAAATGGTCCAGACAGACCTTTTCAGTGTCCAACCTGTGGGGTGCGCTTTACCCGTATTCAGAACCTAAAACAGCACATGCTCATCCACTCAGGTAATGACATCTTCCCTGTGGTTGCATAAGTGACCACTCTAAAACATTTTATTTTGGTGCCCCATTAAGATAGAAAACAGGGACTTCTGGGTTTAAAAACAAAACTCTAGGAAATCAAAGGAAAACAGATTAACTAAAGGTTATTGCTGAAATGGTATGGTGTCAAAAAGCTATTTGCCAGGGACATTAAGTATTCTGATTAAAATAATATGACCAGCAAAGTATGATGGCTTATGCCTGTAATCCCACTTTAGGAGGCCAACGCAGGAGGATCACTTGAGCCCAGGAGTGTGGGACCAGCCTGGGTAACATGGCAAGACCCTGTCTCTACTAAAAATAAAAATAGACTGAGTGTGGTGACTCCAGGACTGAAGGAGGCTGAGGTGGGAGAATTGCTTGAGCCCAGGAGTTCAAGACCAGCCTGGGATACATAGTGAGACCTCTTCTCTACAAAAAAATTTTTTAAGTTAGCTAGGCATGGCAGCATGTGCCTGTAGCCCCAGCTACTCAGGGGGGGCTGAGGCAGAAGGTTTGCCTGAGCCCAGGAGGTTAAGGCTGCAGTGAGTCGTGAGTGTGCCACTACGCTCAAGCCTGGGTGTCAGAATGAGACCCTCACTCAAAGCATGGTGGCACACACCTATAGCCCCAGCTGCGCAGGATGTTCAAGTGGGACGATTACTTGAACCCAGGAGTTAGAGGCTATATATAGTAAGCTATGATCACACCATCACATTCCAGCCTGGGTGACAAAACCAAGATTCTGTCTGTAAATAAAAATAAAGAATATGAGGTGATATGGAATGTGTAATTTGTAAATGAAAAAACATTGCATGTGTTAGGTATATGTATGTATGTGAGAAAGAGAAGTACAAACACAGATGGTAAAGCAAATAGGGTTAGAATGATATATGTGGGTGTTCTTTGCACTGTTGTTGTAACATCTCTAAGTTTGAAATATTCCCAAGTAAAAAGTATTTTTTTAATTTAATATTTTTAATGTCTTCAAGGAGATCAAAGGGGGAAAATATTAATATTTTCTTACTAATTTAATTTAAATTCTACAATCCTAAATCTCTGTATCTTCATGAGTCAGCTGTTTTATATCTATATGTATTTTGTATATATAATATGTAAAACATATTATATATATATATATGAGAGATTTTGGATAAATGTGTGGAAGGGATTTGAAAATTAAGTAACCACTTAAAGATGACAGGATTCTTATGGGTAAAACCCTGACCTCTGATGGGTAAGAGTTCTTTGCTGCTGTTTAAACTCACTCTCTCCTCGTGTGGATAGGTCTCAAAGTCCCTGTCCTGGCACCAGTTCCCTCTGACTTTGTTAAATCCACAGATTGTGCTTTGAGAGGTTTTGAAATTTTTTACCAAAACTGTGATAATGAATTTAAGGTGACTGTTAATAACACTTAATTTCTACCGATATTAAATACCAAAAAATCCAGTCTGCCAAATGATAGTCATGTCATGGTCATTACATGCAGAGATATTGGAATTTTCCTTTTTTCTTCTCACGTGGAGAGTAGGTACTGATCATTTTCACATCTTTCAACATAAACCTCTCTACTTAAATGAAATAATAAATGCCATTAATGGGCATTTTGGTTCTGTCTACATACTGTAGTTAAATTGTGTTTTGAGTGTAAAAGAGATGATTTGGAAGAGTATTCAAAAAGCAGCTCCAGGATACATTCCTTAGTTTGCCTCCTCACTCCCCTTTTTTAATGCACTTAGGACTTCACATAGTCTGCACCTTTTCTGAGCTATTGAATTAGAATGCATGTTTGCTGGTAATTTTTGCCTTTTCAAATTATCCAGTTAAGACATTTGTGAAGTTTATGACTTTCAGTTTATTTTGCTTTTAGATGATATCTTGTTTTGCTCTGTTTTATAGGAATTAAACCATTTCAGTGTGACCGCTGTGGGAAAAAGTTCACCAGGGCTTACTCGCTAAAGATGCATCGCCTAAAGCATGAAGGTAAACGCTGTTTCCGGTGCCAGATATGTAGTGCCACTTTCACTTCCTTCGGGGAATATAAGCACCACATGAGGGTTTCCCGGCACATTATCCGCAAGCCTCGGATTTATGAGTGCAAAACATGTGGCGCCATGTTCACCAACTCTGGAAATTTAATCGTGCACCTGAGGAGTCTGAACCATGAAGCGTCAGAGCTAGCAAACTACTTCCAGAGCAGGTGAGGTGCACAACGAAAACCCAACCAGGAAAACTCCTTTCTAAACTCTCTTTTCCTGCTTTTAGGGCAGCCTGCTGCATTTTTTCATCAGGTTGCCAGCTAGTCAGTCACATTCGTTTTAAATTCCCACTGTCCATACTCTGATTTCCTTATCTGATAAAAATTTTCTGAGTCTTCTGAGTATATAAAATTATGAATATTTTATAGCTGTTATTTAAACTATTTTTCTACAGAAGTAGACTACTTATCCACTTGATTTTTTTTTTTTTTTTTTTTGAGGTGGTATCTCACTCTGTCACCCAGGCTGGAGTGCAGTGGCACACTTATGGCCACCCCAGCATTGACATGCTGGGCTCCAGCGATCCTTCTGCCTCGGCCTTCCAAGCAGCCAGAACTACAGACGTGTGCTACCATGCCTGGCTAATTTTTTTTTTAATTGTAGAGACAAGGTCTTGCCAAGTTGTCCAGGCTGGTCTCAAACCGCGGACTCAAGCAATCCACTCATCTTGGCCTCCCAAAGTGCTGAGACTACAGGCTGAGCCACCGAGCCTGGTCCACTTGATATTTTTTTAATACTATAAGGTTAAAGTAAATCTGTAGTGTATGTTAAATAGATCTTATTGGAAAATTTACCATGTCAGATGACAGTGATATTGGATTACTTCAGACTCTAGATGTTAATAAAATTCTTGACCACTTCTCTCTTTTTAAAAATTCTATGTAAAGGAATATCTATTTACCAATAAGAGAAATTGGTAGCTGGGGTTACAGACAAGAAATCAGCTGTTATGATGGATATTATTGTTTAGATCAAATAAAATCTTCTCTACTTGCATTCCATTTAGAGCTCCATTTTAAAAAATATTGATAATTAGTATTAGTGTTACCTTTCTGATTTATAGGGCATCCAAGGAAATCAGGTTTTAGTTCTAGCTCTACCCCTAACTGCTATTGATTGAGCATGTACCTTTACAGGTGAAGAAGTTTGAAACTTAAAATATAAGCTTCAGTCAAGATGGTTTCTGAGGCTTCCTCTAGATACAGAACTCTGTTGTCTGTTTTTTTAATAGTTTATAAGAATTGTACTTTTATAGGAATCCTTAGTTTCTCATAAAATGAAATTTTTCTAAATCTTTACATTTTTAAATCACCTTTATCTTTAAAACCTTTTTTTAAAAAAATAATACTAGATGAGTTTCACTATGTTTCCCAGGCTACAGTGCAGCAATATACACAGACACTTAATCATAGTGCATATGACATCCTGAACTTATGGGTTCAAGCAATCATCCTCCCTCAGCCTTCTTAGTAGCTGGGGTTACAGACAAGACACATGCCATCACACATGGCATAAAACATTTTTAAACAAATCACAAATTATTCCTGCATAGATTTCATTTTTCTCTTCAAATTAGACGTTCATCTTGTTTACTGCAGTCATTTCTAATTCTGAATGTGTGGTTGTCATATTACTAAATCTAGGTTAAACATATCATATTAAACAGTTTGTTCAAAACTAAAATAGCCTTGCATTAGCCACCCCGTATCTTCCACTCCTCTTGTCTAACACCTACATGCTTTTTTTAGAAAATAGAATTCTAAATTGCTTTACAGATGAGTAGATTTTAATGTTTTATTAATACTGAGTAATCAAATTATAACTGATTAAGCATATTATTTATTGACAACCCTAGTACAATGAACTTTTTATTTATTGACAGTTCTAGTACAATGAAGTTTTTATTTTTTAATTCAGTTATTTGATAAAGATTTAAATAAAACTCCTAAGAAAGACTTATTTCATATGTTTTTTGTGTTAACTACCAAAATAAGCTTAAAGTAGAAAATTTAAAAAATCTGGAAAAGTATAAAGAACTTTAAAATCTTTTCAGATTTCACCCCTGGGGGAAGATATCCACTGTTAAATTTTTGGTATATTTTACTGTCCGTGTTTCCTGTAGAGATCCATAGTAAAATACTTTTGAGGATTAATATGTAACCAATCTCAAGGCATTCATTTTGAATCAAAGGTAATTTATTGCTCTTGTGATATACCAGATATAATAGTAGGCTACACATAAATAATTTTTTGTATTTTTCAACTTTATATATTTAGATTTTGTATAAGGACTTAATCTCTTTTTTTCTGTTTTTTGTTTTTTGGTGTTTTTTGAGTCAGAGTCTCACTCTGTCGCCCAGACTAGAGTGCAGTGGCATGATTGTGGCTCACCGTAGCCTCAACTTTCTGGGCTCAGGCAGTCCTTCCACCTCAGCCTCCCAAGTAGCTGGAACTATAAGTGCATGCCATCATGACTGGTTAATTTATTTTTATGTTTTGGTAGAAACAGGTCCTCACTATGTTGCCCAGGCTGGTCTTGAACTTTTAGGCTCAAGTGATTCTTCCACTCAGCCTTTCAAAGTGCAGAGATTATTAGCATGAGACACCATTCATGGCCAGGACTTAGTTTCTTTTTTTTTTTTTTGAGTTGGCGTCTTACTCCGTCACCCAGACTGGAGTGCAGTGGCCGGAAGCGGCCACTGCAGCCTCGACCTGCTGGGCTCCGGCGATCCTTCCACCTCAGCCTTCCGAGTAGCTGGAATTACAGGCGTGCACTGCCACGCCCGGCTAATTTTTTTGATTTATTGTAGAGATGAGGTTTTGCCTGCCCAGGCGGGTCTCAAACCCACGGGCTCAGGCAATCCACTCACCTCAGCCTCCCAAGGCGCGGGATTACAGGCTGAGCCACCGAGCCCGGCTTAGGACTTAGTTTCTTAACTAACTTATAGCAAGTTCTAGTAAGACAATGCTAGTTTACTCTCTGTAGCTGAGGAAAGTTAAACATTTGAGCTATTCAGATAATCTTTGCTTCAGTGAGCATGCTATATTTGTTTTGTGCATAGAAACTCCTCTACATCGAACAAGAAAGGCTGTGTAGGTGTCCAGAATTATGGTGAAAGTGATAATTATCTGATGCATTGGTGGTAGGGAGAGTTGATAGAGTTTGCTTTTAATGGATGGCTGTGGTTCATACTTAAGGAAGTTTGTAAATTGAAAGTTGCTGACTGAACTTCACTGAAAAATTAGTGAAATAAAAAGTCCCAATCTTGTTTTATAAATCAAATCTTTTTATTGTTGCTTATCTATTACTGGTTCGAAAATTAACTCTGTATTTCATCTTTTGCCTCTTATCTAGTGATTTCCTAGTACCAGACTACTTAAACCAGGAGCAAGAAGAGACCCTTGTTCAGTATGATCTTGGAGAACACAGTTTTGAGAGCAATTCCTCTGTTCAAATGCCTGTAATTTCACAGGTCTCCTCAACCCAGAATTGTGAAAGCACTTTTCCCTTGGGGTCTCTTGGTGGGCTGGCAGAAAAGGAGGAAGAAGTGCCAGAGCAGCCAAAGACCAGTGCTTGTACTGAGGCAACCAGAGATGACCCCCCAAAATCAGAGCTGTCTTCTGTAACTATTGAGTAGTGTTGTGGTTTGGCTTCATTTTTGGTTTTTGGAAAGTGCCTGTGCTTGGTCTTGTACATTTAAATTTAATTTAATTTTTTAAACAAAAAAAAAAGTTTGGGAAAAATTTCCCTTTTTGCTTTCTAAGCCCTGCACCTGATGTTTTATTTTTCGTAACTGAGAGATTGCTTCTGTAAGTACACAATAACATGATGTTGAAACATAATAGAAACTGAGACTGAAGGAGAACCAGTTGACTTAAAACATGTACCAGTTTCTTCTTCCATTGTTAGATGTAGGCAAACAACACATCCTTAGAGAAGAAATCAGATGATTATTAACTAATGTTCCTGAGATGAAAGAGAGGGTACAAGAGAAACAAATTACTAAACAGAATTTGACAAATGGCCTGAGTAGATACTCAATGGTATATGTAGGACGTTGTACAATATTTTGTAAAGACTGTTGTTGGGGGAGTTTTATGCTAAGCTTTCTAAAAATTATTAGAGTAAATACTTCTGAAATCCAGTATCCTCTTTTTTTAAGCTTTGTCATTTCTATTATGATTTTTCATGGTAAAAATTTGGTATTGAGTTAGGCATTCCCTGTACCTTTATAGTATCACGCCAAAGGTAAAGAACCATGATTGAGAACAGTTAAGCTGTAGATGAAATGACCAGGAGTGGAGAATAAAGTATGTAAATCCCAGCTTCATAGGAACTCTTTTAATACTGTTTTTCTTACTAAAATTGATGTTTACCTGGCCTTTGAATGTTAATGCCTGACTAATTAGGTAATTACCCAAATCAGTTTTTTCCTTGCCCCATCAACAATACTGGGGGTGCCCCCAAAAAATGTATACACTTTTTTTTTTTTTTGAGTCAGAGTCTCACTCTATCGTCCAGGCTGGAATGCAGTGAGTGGCACACTTATGGCCAACACTGCCTCAACCTATTGGACTCAGGTGATCCTTCTGCCTCAGCCTTCCAACTAGCTGAAACTACAGGCATACACCACCATGCCCAGCTAATTTTTTTTTATTTTACTGAAGAGGTGAGTCCCCACCAAATTGTCCAGGTTGGTTTCGAACCCCTGGGCTCAGGCAGTTCTCTCACCTCTGCCTCCTAAAATGCTGGGATTACAGGTGTGAGCCACTGCTCCTGGCCTGTATACACATTTTAAGCGATGTTATCTGTGTATTACTTTTAGTTTGCATTAAAAGTGTCTAGATGCCAATGGTAACCACTTTGAGCATCTCTTGTAATTATAGAAGTCAAACATGACTTGTATTTCATCTTTTGTTACTGGTATGTATTGAGTATTAAAATTGTAATGTGGTTTTTTTCCCTTTCTTAAAATGTGTATACATTTTTTGGGCTACCCTCTTTATTCTATTGCATATACTGGTGTGCTACCATATAAAGGAAAAATATTGGAGATACTGTATTTACACAATAATGTAAAAGCAATAATGTAAAAGATGAGAAGAGGCTATAAAACAATCATCCGTGACCATAAATCTGTGGGAGAAGAAATAAAATTTTTAAGACTAATGAAAAACTAAAAACCTTAAATGAATGAATATTACCTTTCTTCTAAAAATATGAAACTTCTGGTTTATAGTTGAAATTTATATGATGTTCTAGACAGGTATACATTTTATCTGGTGCCATTAAAGCATCCCTCACCTTGATCCCAAATATTCATGAGTCCATAAATAATGAACTTTTGATTAACTTTCTGTGTAGATACCCAAACAATTATCAAAACACAAGATCTGATTGGGTGCTAGTCCTCACTAAAGTATTTTTTAGTTTATAGCAGTTGAATTGTTCCATTTTTTAAAATTGGCTAATCCTTTCTATCTGTACCCATTTTCTACTGCCCTTAATATATTTTCAACTCTACCTTATTCGTGAATCTGTTTTTTATCCATTTTCTCCCAAACACAGATGTGTGTTAGCTTCAGGTAAATCAGCATATACAGGTAATGATGGGCTTCCACCGTTTATGCTGCTTTACTGATAGGTTTGAATTACATTCTGCAACAGACCATGTTACTGATAACGGTACTGCTGTGTCTCAACTGGAAAGGTCAGGAATTTTTATTTTTAATGTCACATTATCGTCTTTGAAAACCGTTATTCCTATCAGTAGAAAAATCTCAAAATATAAAAACTGTTTGCAGATTTATTGGTTTAAAGTGTTTTTACAGAAAACCAAATACTGCAAGTTTTTAATATTGGGCATACCTGGGCATTAAGATGGGAACAGCAGACACTGGTGACTCCTAAAGGGGGGAGGCCAGAAGTGGGGGGACAAGGGTTGAAAAATTACCTATTGGTAACATGTTCACTATCTGAGTGTCAGTTTTAGTAGAACCCCAAGCCTCACTATCACATAACATACACATGTAACAAACCTGCACATATATCCTTGAATCTAAATACTTAAAAAAAATTTTTTTAAGTGTTATTTAGTATGTCCCCTGTCCTAAGAACTCAACACTTAAGAGAGCCCTGCACAATTTTGGTAGCTCTAAGGTACAGTTCTGATTGTATTCTCAGAATGAAGGCTCGCCTATCACTGGGTATTCTTTCCCAGACGGAAACTAGATTTTCATTGGTAATTACAAATTGCACAGATTTCCAAGTTTTATGAATTTTTATCAGTACCAGTAATTACCAGTACTTAACATAAAATGATACAAGCAAAGGCCTTTTTCTGTTCCAGTGAGACTACAATTTTCTTGATACATGGTTTAAGGATTTTTAGTTTATGGATCCGTTTTTGGAAACAAAGCTGCAAGGTATAATTGTATATGCAATAGTATTTAGATTTATTTAAAATTAATCTAAGAGAGGGATGCCTAGATATATAATTTTTACCAGGACATATGGAAACCATTGCAAAGATATGAAAGTCAATTATATTATCTTATGTATTAGAAATTGCCAGTATGACTAGACATAAAAATATTCCAGGTTAGAATATTTAAGCATAGCTATCTTTCTTAAGACCAGTAGGGTAACTTTGTGATATTTAAGGGCTTAAGTTTTAGAATGAAGGATAAATTGCCTTTTTAAAGCCAAGCATTTTATAAAAGAAAAGCTTTTATTTTCAATTTTCTAACTACCAAATAGGTGTGATAGACTGGAAGTCAACAAAGATGTTTACCCATGATACTAGATATAATAGCTCCTGCAGTCATTCTCATTTTTAAAGGGTGTATTCCTTGTCAGTAATTCTACTAATTCAGAAATGAAGGGATTAATATTTGTCCTTTTTTATCATAAGTTTTATAGAAAATGAATGCAGATGGAGGTTAAGTAATCTTGTTATTTCAAATAGTTACATGTTTAGTTACATTGCCAGTTTTTTTTAAGTTCTCAATTTCACTGAGACAAAATATACTCAGATATTTAAATAGCTTCATTCAATCTTACATTTTAACATTTCAGCAACCATTCTGGCCTACAGTAATTAGGTCCCATGCACATGCCCTTTGGTCTTAAAAGCAAAAACCATTTTGTTAAAATATGTTACCAAATGGAATGGACTAGTCAACATATCTAATGTACTTAATTATTGGTAACCTAATAGTTACTAATAATTAGTTAGCTTCTAACTACTGAGCCAGATACTCTCAGTCTATAAATGGTCCTGGGATCCTTTGGAAGTGTATTAAATCTTTGAGTCTTTTGTTTTCTCTTATTTTATTCTCAATCTAAATAGAAGTCGATTAATCTAATTTAGTAGCTTTTATTTTGAAGGTTCTCAGATCATGTTTTAGTTTCTTTCAGCTTTGTAGTCCCTGAAAAATACATCACTGGATAATTAATGGCAATTCTTACCATGTAGAATTATTTTTATTATTTAATGAATAAACAATCCTAAAATTTTAATATTTTAGCCAAAAGAAGTTTGAGATTTGTGGGATTGATGAACAAGAGAATTAGAAACTTTTATGGGGTACTTAACTTCTACTCATCTGAAAAATACGCAGTTACAACTCTGAAATATACATCCAAGAGAATGAGAATTTAAAATTTTCTAGATATTGATGTTAAACTGGGGGAAAAAACTGTATAGTTCACATTTTGAACAGACCGAAAGTTGCCAAAAGGTAATATTACAATGTGGTTTTCACAAAAGTTGCTTTATATGTAATATATTTAGATTTTGAAAGTTATCAAGAGAAGAATGTATAAAATAATTTTTATTTTCCAAAGCAGTAGAATAAAATTGGAACGAGGAAGCCTTATTGTGGTAAATATGTCTACAAGGAATATATGTACTTTCACAAGCTTAGCTTTAAGATCATGAAACTTTAAATTGTTCCTTATTTTGTCTATACCCATTTTTATCTTTTAGTGACCTTTTTTTGCTTGAAAGAATGTGGTAACATAGGGTATTTTTACTTCAAAAGTCCTCAGCAAGACAAAATAGCCAAAAGCAATAATGGTTCCTATTAAATTATGAAGTGGAATTGAATCAATCCTCAGGTTCAACTAAGGAAACTCACTCTCTTTATGTTTCACTTTAAATTATAGATATATTGAGATGCTGTCATCAAGTTTATAGGGGGTTAAGCCTATGTCAGTTACAGGATGAAGACTTGTGGCACCAGTCCCATTAGTAGTTGTACTTTTATTTTTACTTTATACTAAACTAATCCAGTTAGATATTTCCACTATATCACTTTTATGATAGGGAAAAAAGTTCATGATTTTACAAATAGTCAGATGTTATTGGAGTGTTTGGCAGTATCCAAAAAATGATACTGCCTTTAAAGTGTTTGTGCTTCTGTTAGTTAAGCAAGTACCTTCTGTATAAGACCCAGGCCAGTTCCAACTAACACCAAGGCTCCTGTGTACATAATAGTTTACAAAGAGCTTAAGGGGGATGACCCGTGTATCAAAAACAAAAACGAAGAAAAATTTTTTTAACTTAAAAATTTTTTATTTCAGTGTTGTCTGGTTTGTAAAATCAAGTTCTTTTATTTTATTTCTCTGTTAAATTGACTAATTTTGCTAATTAAGCTTGAAGTCCTGGGTTCAGTTGGTTGGTTAATTGATAAAATCGCCTCTTAATAGTTTGAGGATCTGCAGTGTCATGGCTTTTATTAAATTGTCTTTGTTTTCCCAAATGCCAGTCTAACCATATCCAGATTTTGTTATTCAATTAAAGTTAAAAATCACCCTGTAAACAAATGTTCAGGTTACCAAAGTGTATCACCTGCTGAGGGAAGAATAAATCTTCCTGCTTTAAGAGAACCCTTTCATCTGCTCTTAACACAATTCCCTTGGTATTATTAGTGGAAGCTATGTTCACTTTAAGATGGGAAGCCCTTCATGCAGTTCTTAGAAACACTTGCTTTCTAAAGAGAGCCTTTCTATTTTTAGGTTATGTGTGTTTTTTCTAGGAGATTTCTTTTTATTTCCGTTATAAATTTTAATTTTCAAGTTGTCAGATGCTATGTAAAGTCTCTCATACTGAGAGTAGTCCATTAAATTTTTGAAAGTTGCACTGCTTTTCATCTTTCAGGTACCTGGAATGAATGACATCAGGTATTTGGAAGGAGTAAGATCATCAGCTTTTCTTCCTTGTACAAAGTGATGACTTCTAATGCTTATATTTTAAGGTATTTTTTAAAAAAGCAACAGTCCCTAATAGAGTACAAATCGGTTTTGATCCAAGTTCCCAATAATAATATATTTAAGTTTTCTGTTGTTCCTGGTGCCTCCTATTGCATCAGATAGAGATTGCCTGCCTCTTTGTAGGGCACCCTTGTGGCACCTTATGTCTAACTTGGAGGATAGTATATGGCTTCTTTGTGCCTCTACTATCTTTTCAAAAGCCATTTTATAAAAATCCTAGGTAGCCTATTTTAATATTTAAATATATATATTTGTGAAAGATACTTTTAGAGCAGACTTTTTTTTTTACTTTAAAATTCCTGTATTTCCATTTTTAAGAGTAAAGTTAATCTTTTCCAGAATTCGGAAGCATCTTTTTCCAGTGCAGCATAATGAGAAAGTCAGATTGAGGTAATAAACCAGAATTCAGTAATAGAAGAAATTGATACCTGGTTAAAGGAGACAGATTTGAAGGGAAAAAAAACCTTTGATGTAACAGAAATGAATTTTTAAGTAAAATTGCATTTTTGTTTCTGTAGTTTCATATTTGCTGCTACAGTAGCTCAATATTTTACAGGGCTCACATATACATTTGGCTCCATTTAAACACTGGAGTACTTTCTAGTGCAACCAACCTAGGAGGAAACTGTGACCACGGTCTTCCAGATGGGTGACTGCTTTGTTTAACCAATGCATGCTTTAACATTTGCCTGTAGCCCAGCAACAAGGAAGTCTGGGGAGAACTTTTGACCTTGCCAGTTATAGCATTATGGTTCTTTTGGGTCACTGGCATTTTGTGAATCTTCAAAGCAAGGTAATGCTGGGGAGAAAATGTGAATTAAATTGCATAGATGGGTGTTATTATGTCTCCTACCCCTCTCCTAGGACAGTACAATTTTAACTGTGCCAGTCCCTGATTCACCAGCCTTGTATCCAGTCCTCTCATTGAAGTATGGCTTTACTTGGTGACAGTGGCCATAGCTAAGTTACTTGGCATGTTTGACTTTCGACAATACAAAAATGGTTTTGGATTTTATTTCCTAAAAATGTATACGATGTCAGAACTTCACATTTTATATCCTAGTATCTGGCTGTTAGTATTTTACAGGAACCATAGTTCTTGGTGACTATACACATATATATATATATTTTTGTGACTTTTTTGTAAACTAAGTGCCGTTTCAACGTTACAATCATTTTTAGAGTTATTGTAATCAATGTGAATATCATGTTTTTCAAATCTGTTCTGAGCCTATAGTGTTTGCTTTGTGAACATATGTGTATTGTATATATTCTGTATAGTTATATTGTACTGAAATATTAGCTTGTTTGATATATGGAAAGTATGTATTGAGTACCTTTTGCTAGCCTGATTGTTTAATCTTTTTTAAAAAGGTTTAAACTTTTTAAAAAACAAAAATCTTTAAACTGGCCTTTATTACATGATCACAAATAAAGTTGCAGTTAGAAGGGATGGGCAGGGAAAAACTAGTTTTGAGTGTCTTTGGATAGAAATAAGAGACTAAGATTTGGTTTTGTTTTTGTTTTCTCATTAAAATATCTTATTAATGCTTTATGGAATAAAACTTCCTGCTGTTGTTATTTATTGTTGGCTGAAAGGAAGAATTGGTGATGCTAACAGAGATCAAGCGGATAAAAAAAAGTCACTCAGAATAATTCATTACATAAGTAAGTATCCATTGAGTGTACACAGATTAGTATTAACTTTAGACAGCACATATCAATTTCTTGGTTAAGTTAGAAAAGAGCTGTAAGTGTAAAGATTTCACAAATATCATACCCCAGATTGAAAAGAGGGTATAAACAAAGCTGACTAGAGGAAGTCATCAAATCCTAGCACTCTTGAACCAGGTTCTTGTGGAAAGCTGGAAAGATTTGTGTGTTTCATCTTTAGAAGTTGCTCTGAATCTTTCTGAAGTCATACTTTATTGAGCAATTTATAACATTTTAGTGATGCCTTACAACCAGGGAGTAAAAAATAGGCACCTAGTGGGAGAAAACAGCTCATTACTTAGATATTGAACCCATGAGAGCCTGAAAGAAGGTAGAGCTTTCTAACTTTAGGTTCATTGATATGGATTTTGACAATACTGTTCTTCAGAATGACAGTAACAGGCAAAGAAAAACTATTTTATTTACTCCAAGCTACTGGGATCATTTAAGTTCAGGGCAGAAGAGGGTAAATTTTAAGATGCATTCTCTTTCATTCTTGTGATTGTGTTGAGCATTTTTTAACAAGTTACCAAACCATTCAAGGTCATCAAACTAAAGTAAAGTAATAGCCAAAGATGGGCCTGGCATGGTGGCCCACGTCTGTAATCCCAGCACTTTAGGAGGCAGAGGCGAGAGGATTGCCTGAGCCCAGGGGTTCAAGACCAGCCCGGGCAACTTGGTGAGACCTTGTCTCTACAATAAATCAAGAAAAATTAGCCAGGTGTGGTGCTGTGTGCCTGTAGTTCCGACCACTTGGAAGGCTGAGGCAGAAGGATCGCCTGAGCCCAGCAGATCAAGGCAGCGGTGGCCGTGAGTGTGCCACTACACACCAGCCTGGGCAACAGAGTGAGACTGACAAAAAAACAAAGCTATGTAGTTCCTCAACAGATAGTTGAAATGACAGTTTGGGCTTTTTCTCTTTTGAACAAGAATGCTTGTTCTAAGTACTAAACTGAGAAAGTTAACAAAATGTACAAATATACCAGGAGCCTAAAAGGGGTGAGGCTTGCTTATAAACATCAAATCTCAAATTTAATTAAGGTTTTTTTTTTTTAAACAAGTAAACTTTTGGGGGGAAAGACTTAGTATTTCCCCTGTCCTTGACATTTTACTATGTTAGCTCTGGAGCCTACAGCCTTGGAGGAGATGCCACCGTTCAAGTCAGTCAACAGCAAAACCCCCACTTTCTCCTCAGAACTGTTCCAAATGATGCTTTTTTTTTTTTTTTTGAGTTGGAACCTCACTCTGTCACCCAGACTGGAGTGCAGTGGCCGCTCCCCTGGCCACCACAGCCTCGACCTACTGGGCTCCGGCGATCTTTCTGCCTTAGCCTTCCAAGTAGCTGGAACTACAGGAGCGCGCTACCACGCCCGGCTAATTTTTGATTTATTGTAGAGACGAGGTCTTGCCAAGTTGCCTAGATGGGTCTCAAACCTGTGGGCTCCGAAAGTGCTGGGATTACAGGCTGAGCCATTGAACCCAGCCCAAATGATGCAATTTTAAGAAATTGGCCGGGCTCAGTGGCTCAGCCTGTAATCCCAGCATTTTGGGAGGCCGAGGTGAGTGGATTGCCTGAGCCCACGGGTTCGAGACCAGCCCGGGCAACTTGGCGAGACCTCATCTCTACAATAAAAAAAAAAAATTAGCTGGGCGTGGTAGTTTGTACCCGTAGCTCTGGCTACTTGGAAGGCTGAGGCACAAGGATCGCGGAGCCCAGCGGGTCAACTCTGGAGTGGCCATGAGTGTGCCACTGCACTTCAGCCTGGGCGACAGAGCGAGACTAATGCAAAGAAAAAAACGTAAACTACATCTCAATACGAGGTGGAGAGTCAGGGAGGACACCACCTGGAGCTCATATCCCCAAGTCTGGGACTCTTAAGAACTGGACAGTGGCAAAGACACAAGCCCCAGCAAAATGGGGACGATTAGGTTCTTGAAAGAGGAAGATGATGAAAATGCAAGAGACCATCAAATAAAAGAGGGAGTTATCTAAAACTAGAAGCACACTAGTGCTAGGAAATCTCCCATGATCCCTGGTGCACTGCTGCACACTGTCGCTATCAGCCCACCAGATTGTTTATAAGAATGTTCGCAAGAATCTGAGATTCCTTCCCTTATGTCGTGTCCTTTATCACACAGGTTCCTAGCAAGCCCTCTGCTTTAGCAACATTCCTTCATCAACCACCCTCACCAACAATCTCACTAAAGATATGAACTAACCACATTTCCCAAAATATCCCATGGGAGACCACTTGGCAAGAAGTCAGCTGCTTTACCAACTTTGGATGAATGAGAAGCTGGAGAGGTCTTGGCATATCGACCAACCAACATCTTTGTTTCAGTGTGACAAGGGATCCACTGGGAAAATTGTCCGATACCCTTCATTTCTTCCTACCTTCTAGTGTTGAGCCACCCATTACTGGAGCATCTTCATTGTGGGCACCTTCTGGAGCAGGAGGAGGAAGCAGGGCTACAGTTTGCTACTTCTCATCAGTGGTGGGCTTCTCAGACACCACCTTGGGTGTAGGAAGCTGAAACGGGGCGGGGGGGGGTCTGTTCCTTGGCCTCCCTGGAGTCCATTGTTAGAGGCACCTTCCCAGCCACAGTTTCTGGGCCAAACAGCACGGGTACAGCCAGCCTTGAAGTGGTAGTGGAGCAGGGCCTGGAACTCCAGGGCTTCATGCACAAGCCACTTGTCAGGAAAGCCAGGTACTGGCTTCAGAAAGACCAGGGACCCATTCCCACCAGCAGGATGGTCCTGGGACAAGAAGTCCTGCAGGTTGACCTTGTCACCAGAGGAGAGGCTCTGGGCCCTCTGGAGACAGCTGCCAGCCCCCTTGGTCTGGGCTGCAGTTTCAAATGTGGGTGCTCAGTTGCACCTGCCAAAGGAAGGGCGAGGAGAAGGGTCACCCCAGGGAAGCTGGAGAGGATCCCCCTTGAGAATGTGAAAGCTGTAGAGAATCTATTTTCCTTAGGTACAAAGAAGGGGGGCGGAAACTCCTTAGGTAGCCATTCCCTTGTAAGCACAATTCCAAGCTCAGGGACTAGAGAAAAGCCGCTAAGGACATAAGAGGAAAAGACAAGGGCTCTTAAGTCTTGGGGGTCCTGTGGAACTCTGTTTCTGCTCCCTGGGTCAAAGGGCTGCAGGTACAAGAAAACAGGTTCATGAAATTGTGGAGTCATCTTTTCAGGGAAAGGGGGGATGCCCCGAGGAAGTGATGGAAGGTGAACAGCCAGGGACTGAGGAAAGAGCAGCAATATTCTGAGGGCCATGGGAAGCAAAGGGTTGTACCTGGTGGTGATCAAGCAGCATATGCTTCTTGAGGGTAGCCTGCTCAAGAAAGCCCCACCTGCAGAAAACAAGTGAAGAGCGGCCCTTCTTGGGGTGGATCTTCAGATGCCCCTCCAGAGCTGCCTGGGTGGGAAAGGTCTAGCCACACCTCACAGGCCTTTCTGCTGCTGGTGGCTCCTGGCTCCTTTCTCATTACTTCCTGCAGGCTCAGCTCCTCCACCAAGGTGGTGCTGGTGCCTTTCCCTTCTGGGGTGATTGCTGACACTGGGCTTAAGCTCCTCTCCAGTTTGCCTCCCTCTTGCCTCCTGCAACATCACTGCTTCCCTGCTCCATCGGCTCAGGCTGATGGTGGCTATCAGGAGGTGGTGGTGGTGGTGGCAGAGAAGACTTGCGTTGCCTTCTCATTGCTGTCCATCTCTCTTCCGGCTGATGCTGCTGCCACCACTGTCCCCACTTCCTTCTCTGCACCAGAGGCCTCTTCTGAATCACCTCTCACTTATACTGCCTTCTCACCTCCACTCTGAACCTCCACTGCCAGGGAATCTTCATCAGTCACATCATCCTCATCCTCATCCCCCTCCTCAGACAACAACTCTTCTGGTGATGGCTGTTGGGTCTGCTGCCGAGGGAAGCTACCTGCCCCAGAGACTGTAGACTGCTCAGAGGCATTCTCCTGGGCAGCCCCTCCACCTTCAGGGAGTGTGGTACCACCGTTGGGGATCTGGGCCCGGGCAGCTGGACAGGTCTTGTGGCCCACGAAATGTGCACGAAGATTGCCTCAGGTGGAGAAAGCTCTGCATTTGAAGGGCCACTCACCACGATATTGGCCATAAGGCAGGCGTAGGGCCCAAGGACAGCTAAGCACGCAGAGGCAGATGACACACTGGCTAGGTCCAGAAGAGGCTGAGGATGAAGGTGCAGGGGCAGAGGTGGTGGGGGCTCCTGAGGCGGTTGAGGTCACTGCCATGGCTTCTTGGCAGGCAATCTTTTCTACCCGTTGCTGCAGCTTTGATGTCTCAGAGGGTGAGGCCCCAAAGGGGTCCCTAAACATAGGGGAAGGGGAAGCTGCCAGTGGACTTGAGGTGGTTGGTGAGCAGTGCCCAGCTTGGTAGCAAAGTCACCAGCTTACTTAGTGCTGTGCCACTTTCTGCTACCCCACTGATGGCCGAACCCTCACTCCCTGGCGGGCTGTTTTCATCGGCTTTACTCTTGGGTTCCACTGCTCTCAGAAGCACAAACTTAGTGAAAACGGGCAGTCCCAGAGCTGCAACTGTGCCTGCTGCAGTGGAGAGCAGGGTCAGGCTCTCTGTGCCACTGTGCTGTGGTAGAGGCCATCAGAGGCTTGCGTCCAATACCTCCACCTGGTGTGGCTGCCTCTTCCCACTTCTCTGGTGGCACAGGGCAGGCTGCTGCTGGTGATGGTATAGTTTAGATGCTCTGGCACTGGGTGTGTCATGCAGGTACTTTTCCCAATGCTGGTGGAAATGCACTTCAAGGTTGCCGTGGGTGGTGAGGCGGTTGCCACTTATAGGGCCTCTCACCCACGTGGGGACAAAGATGAATCTGCAGAGCACTGGCACTGCCAAATACTTTGGCGCAGAAATGGCATTTGTGCCTTCCACCAGGCTTCTCCAAGGGACCCATCACTTCCCCATAGCCCAGCTCACCACTTTTGTTCTTTGGCTTCAGGAACCCTGGGGAGGCAGTGGCCTCAAGGCCAAGACACTGTGCTGCCTGTAGTCCTGTGGTACTTGGGAATGACAGATGAGGCGAGGCAGTCAGCTGATATGTGCTGCCTGGCAGGGCTGGAGAAGGGGCAGGGGTCAGTTTGTGGCTTCGCCCAACCCCTCCAGTAGAGAAAGGATGCTGTGACCCCAGTGGGCGGTTAAGGTGGAAGAAAGCTTGCTTGGGTATTTCTGCCCTGTGGAGAAAGGAGGTGGAGGAAGATGCCAGTGTCCTGCTGGTTTGGACAGGCTTGATGGGGCTGAGGAGGGACAGCAGGGGCTTGGTGGAAGAGGCAGTCCCTGTCTGTCCCAGGTAGTTCTGAGGGACTGGCAGTGGTATCCACTGTCCAGCCTAAGGAACCAAGCAGCAGCGCCTGCCTGCAGATTTGCTCAGTCATCTGCATCTGATAGATCTGCCACTGCTGTGGCATCCGTAGCTCTTCCAAGATCAGGGGAATATTCAAGTGGCCACTGCATACACCGGGCAGGGGAGTGGATTCTGGAGGTAATGGGGTGGGCCCTAGCTTGGGACTGGCCAAGGTTAGGCCCCCGCCTCCCAAAGCTGCTGTACCTGTGGCAGCGACCTGGAAATACCCAGTAGATTCCTCTCCTCTTGCTCTGGGCCCCAGGTAGATCTGTGGGCATGGAAGACACAGACTCTGTGGGGTTGCTGTGCTCTGTGTCCATGACCTGGGGACCTCAGGCTGGGGTTCAGAGGAGGTCGAAGAGTTGTTGGGGCTCTCCTGGCCCCCAATTATCACCATTACAGGAGGGTCAGCAAAACATGCGTTCTGGTGGGCGAGGAATTCAGCTGGGTCAGTGAACTGTGCATAGCACTTGGCACAGACTTGGGGGAGATCCTCCTCGCTAGTATCACCGTTCAGACACGCTGGGACCATTGCAGTTCGAGATTAACTGTTGGGGTTTCTGCCGCTTTCACTGAGACATTCCCGGGAGAGGGAGGGGCAACGCTCACAGTCTTTTTTTTTTTTTTTTTTTTTGAGTTGGCGTCTCACTCCATAGCCCAGACTGGAGTGCAGTGGCCGCTTCTGGCCACCGCAGCCTCGACCTGCTGGGCTCCGGCGATCCTTCCACCTCAGCCTTCCGAGTAACGCTCACAGTCTTAACCTGGGTCACCTACCTGGTCTGGTCACCCCCTTGGGTCTAAAGCCAACATGCTTCTCCCCCGGTGCAAATCACTGTGAAGCAGAGATATTCTCCTTTCCCAGAGACAGACTCTCTCTCTCTGATTCTCTGTTCTTCACTCTCTCTCTTCCTCTCTCAGTCTTTGCAAGTCTTCAAAGGGGAGATGCCCCCTTTTTTTCTTCAGCTTCTTCCCTACGCTTCTGCAGCTCCCATTGTAAAAGCAAAAATCCCAACAAGTAAACCTTTATGCCAATGGAAAAACTAAGGCTATAATTAGAACAGATTTATAACTAGAGTTTGAACACCTTATGGACAAGGGAAAAGCTGTTGTTTCCTTAAATTCCAACTTGTTCACTTGAATTTTCCTGCAAAAAAATATTAAAATTTGTATACAGACCCATTTTATGGTTAAGAGAACAAGTCATTGCAGAGACTGAGCAGAGCTGGCTTTAGAATTAATTTACAGGGTTTCCACATTTAATCCCGCACCTTTCTTTATACTCCTGCCTAATTTTTTTCCATGGCTAACATTTCTGGCTGCCTTGGCTGGAATTATTTAGTGAATAAGCACCTCGTTGACCAGAGATCCTGAACAGTTAGACAGGCTTGATACCACATGATTCCCCCTAACAAAGGGCTGGCCTCAAATGAATTTCCTTTTATAATTCTTGTCATCTACTAGTAGAGACCCTCTGTTAGGAAAGTTGCTTTAGAACATAAGATCACACCAAATAAAAGTCCTGTAATCCATCTTAAATTAGGGCTGAGGCAGAAATGTACGCATAAGGACCTATGTACATGATGACTTTTGTCCAGGAACAGAATTATTGAATGTAAATGAATGTATTCACAAAATCAATCAACATTCCTTTTCCTTATGTTTTACAGCTTATAAAATGCCAGCACTTTTAGCCATTTGGTGTTGTTCAGAAACCCAGTGAGATAAGCAGAAGTGATAACCAACGTGTGATCCATATAGATAGTGCCTTTCCTACCCACACTATAGGGAGACATTAGAACCCAAACTGGGATGGAGTCTCAGGTCTTGAATGGGTAGGGAATGTGTGAACTCTGCTCTCTCCCAAACACAGTTCTGGAAAGAGCAGCCAGGAACTTTTGCCCTGCCAGTTCTAGCATTGGGGTCTTTTTGGGCACCAACAGATGTGAAACCTTTGAGGGAGGGTAAGGCTGGGGGGGGGGGCGGAAATAGGAATTAAAGTGTGCAATTAGGCACTTTTTTGTCTTATGCCAGGATCTAGTTCTCTTGAAGGAGAGTCATTATGACTTTTTCATATAGTATGAAAAGAACTACGCATGGTCACCTTCTAAAGATGTGGACTGGTCGATTTTTTCTGTGTGTTCTTATCTATCCCACACCTGGTGATAACATTTTCGATTATTTATGCCTACTGCTACTAGCTTAATTCTAGTTTTTGTTGTTTCTGGCCTAATAACATGAACAGCATCCTAGCTGCTATTCCCTGTCTTCTGTCAGGCCCCCTCTTAGCCCATCCTTGACGTTGCTACTAGAGTCATCTTTCTAATCAGGTCACTACCCTACCTGAAACCTCCTGCCTTCCCTTTCCTCGGAACCCGCTCCGTCCACCCAACCCCCCCCCCCAGTCTCACAGCAGATTCTGTTTAGCTCTACCAAGCCACTTTGCAGTCACACTGTCTTATAAAATCTGCTTCATAGGATAGTTGTCAGAATTAAATGAGTTATATGTAAAATACTTAGAACAGTGCCTGGTATAGTAACCGCTTTATAAGTCTTGTCTGTTATTACAAGACACTGCCAGTATGCTAGTGTGGCTCCCTCACCTGACTGAATTATTGAGGTCAGGGAGTATGTCATATATCTGTATATCTCCCATGGTACCTGGCACAGAGTAGAACTCAAAAACTCTTGAATGAACAATTGAATGTTGCCAAGAAATCTTCATAAGCTCAATTTACCACAGTGCTTAGAGGTACTTATCGGGGAACTTTAGGACAGAATACCTAGAGTTATTTTTACCATATCACCTGATGATAGTCCTCAACTCTCACTGTAGCAAATATATCAGAGCATCACTCATATTTCAGTGAGGCTCTGACTCCTTTTTATTTTTTATTTTTTATTTTTTTTTTAGTTGGAGTCTCATTCTGTCACCCAGACTAGAGTTCAGTGGCACGCTTCCGGCCACTGCAGCCTCAACCTGCTGGGCTCCAGCGATCCTTCCGCCTCAGCCTTCCAAATAGCTGGAACTACAGGCACACGCTACCATGCCCGGCTAATTTTTGATTTATTGTAGAGATGAGGTCTTGCCAAGTTGCCCAGGTGGGTCTCGAACCCTCGGGCTCAGGCAATCCACTCACCTAAGTCTCCCAAAGCGCTGGGATTATATATAGGCTGAGCTACCGAGCCCGGCTTCTGACTCCTTTTTAAAAGAGGATCTGCAATACTAATGAATACTAACTTTAATCCTCAGAACAACTGCTATCAGCCTGGCCAGAATTTCCCCAAACTGTTCTCTAGAACGCTGGCGTATGTCATTTCCCTCCATCAGGTCCATACTTAAGCATTACTTCTCAAGGAACCTTTCTCAGAGCCTCCCCCCACTAGGTTGGGGCTTTATTATGTTCACAGAACATCCTGTACTTCTGTTGCTGTGGTAATTGGCTATTTAAAAACAGCTGGACTAAACTTCGTTAGATTAAGTTCCACTGGCACAGTGACCACCATATCTGTCTCTTGTGCCAAGGGGCCTCAAGGCCCAGGGTTTGTTGAATGAATGAAGTCTCTGATCTTAAGGAGCTTATGGCTTCTGAAGTAAGAGAGAATTACAGAAATAAATGATAGAAAAAGAACCGATTGCCATGAGAGACACACCGAGAGTGTACTTTGGAAATTTGAAGGAGAGAGACACCTGGCTAGGGGGCAAGGGAAGGCAGTGTGGCGGAGGTAGCACTTGAGTTGGATCTTCCTCGAAGACAGATGCAGAATTTTTATTCCATAGACTAAAACGAGGGAGGACACTGCGCCAGGAAGCAACATGGAACCTAAGAGGTCAAATGTTGAGGGAATGGAAGGAGTTTAATTGCTGAGCATTACAGGATCCCTGAAAGGAAAAAATGGAGGAAAACATTACCAACAGATTGGGACCAGATCGGAGATGGCCTGCAGAACTGAAACTACATTTGGTAGGAAATAGCCATCACACATTTCAAACAGAAAAACATGATCAGAGCTCTCTCTAAAAAGATTAAGAAAAAAGTAAATGGAATGCATATAGACCTCATGGAGATCACATAGGTAAGAGCCCAGAAGCTACCAGAAGTGGAGCGGAAGAGGAGGGGTGTGTATGTACTCACGTGTGGGGACTGAGGAACGTGGTGAGAGGCAGGCCTGTGACCTCCCGTCCAACTCTCCGAACAGTAGAGAACACCTGCTGTATCCCAAGCTGTGGCAACACCAGGGGTGTGACCTCCACAGATGCACGGGCAACCTCCCTCTACTCTACTGGGTGAGAATTAAGCAGAGCTCTGAGCAGGGTTCGAGAGTTGAGCTTGGGAGTCAGACTGAGGAGAGATTCCTGCCACCTAGGAATAGTCACACAAATCAAGTAATGTAGCTGGTTATTTAGTAAGTTAGTTATTAGCTTTCTTTTTTTTTTTTTTTTGAGTTGGAGTCTCACTCTGTTGCCTGGATTGGAGTGCAGTGGCACACTCCCAGCCAGCGCATCCTCGACCTGCTGCGCTCCGGCGATCCCTCCTCCTCAGCCTTCCAAGTAGCTGGAACTCCAGGCACATGCTACCACACCCGGCTAATTTCTTATTTATCATAGAGATGAGGTCTCACCAAGTTGCCCAGGTGGGTCTCGAACCCATAGCCTCAGGCAATTCACTCGCCTCGGCCTCCCAAAGTGCTGGAATTACAGGCTGAGGCACTGAGCCCAGCCAGTTATTAGCTTTCTAACAGAATTTAGTTTCTACAAAGTCAGGTTGGTGGGGTTGAAAGTGTCAGGGACATTTCTCGCACCCTAACCCTCTGCAGCCTGCAAGTTCTCCTCCTCTCCCACAGTGAGCATTGAGTGCCTCCCATGCCAAGCACTGCACACCCAGCAGAGAACTTGCCATCCTGGTGGAGTTGGTTCTCTTGGTGTGGAATGGGGAGGCAAACGAGGAATTTGACCAGCAACAATAAACAAGATGGGAGTAAGTACTAAGGAGAAAAATCAGAGAAGGAGCCGAGAAAGGGAGTGTCAGTGGCCAGGGGAGGAAGGGACTGTTAGTGAAGGAGCTAGTGAGGGCAGGAGAGCTACAGGGGGAGGGAAGGGCAGGTGGGAGGCAGGGAGGCAGCTCCCCATCAGGTGGGTTTTGCTTTGAGGTCTCTCTGGGAAGAAGGCAAAACAGAGCAGGCAATGCCAGAGAAACAAGAGACACGGAGGGTGGAAGAGGTTTGTTTCCAGGCATAATATATGACTTTTCCTGGATGAACTCAGAGGAAGCTGATTCCCCAACACAAGCCAAGGAATCTGAGCTCAGGCAGAGCCGGGCACTAGCGCAGTTGGAGGTTTCAATTTTTTTAAAGAGCAGAGTTTGTTCTCCATGTCCAAAGTTTTGGCCTCTGTAGGAATTTAAAACATCATTTAAAAACCCTTGCCTGTAAATGCCCAGACACACCCTTTCCTAAGGGGGCCCAGCTGATGGCAAGCCCACTCCTGTGTGTGCCAGCCCCAGAGCACACACGCGGACCGGCCTCCCACGCATGTGCCATCATTCATCCCACAGACCATTTCCCTTCCCAGGAACTTCCCAACAGGTGAGGAGACACGTGGAGCTGCCCTGGAAAGGGCCGGGAAGGGGATGAGACGTAACAGGAGGAGCGTGCCCTCGCAGGGAAGGCCAAGCCCCGATTCATCCACCGGCACCTACTATGTGCTGGTACAGTCATGTGTAGTTTCTTTTCAGAGCGGGGTTTGCAGCACCCCAGGCCCCCTGCGTGCATATGTGGGGCCCCTGTAAGAATTCCAATCCACTGCACAGATACAGACTGTCAGGGCAGGGATTGCCCTGTGGTCCTTCAGACTGGCACAGATCAACTGTAGGGGAGAGTTCTAAATACTTGGCACATTGTGAGTACCCCAAAAAGGGTAGAAACACACAGACACGCGCACAGGTATATATACAGCTTCTCTCCATGGAGAGGAGGGAAACATTTGGAGGCCCAGCCTTCCCCTTGCCGAAGGGGAGCTCTGTACATTAGTCACCCCCACCCCAGTGCCCACTCCAAGGACTGCTACCAGGGCCCTGAGGGGACCTGTAGGGCCCTGAGGGGACCAAAAGCCCTTTCACGTGGAGTGAAAAAAACTGCTGTGCCCAGCTGAGCCTGCTTTTTCCCCCTTACACGCTCCTCCTTGCTCCTGGCAACAACCACGGTTCCAGCTAGCCTGTGGCTTGCCTGTGTGGAGGCATCAGGTGTGGAAGGAATTTCCCGTTTGCTGACTCTCCACTTGGGCCTTTCCATGCACAGCCCTTGGCTTAGCCCAGCTCTCAGTGCGTCAGTGGATGTTCCAGTCTCCCTCCCAGCAGAAAGTGCAGGTTGGGAGTAGGGTGGAGGGATGAGTAGAGCCCAGAGCAGAGGAAACAGCAGCTGGCTTTGCCAGGGCATCCCCAGTCTCCAGTGGGAACCGGCTGCCAGCCACATAGTGCTCGGCACCCGAGCTCCTAACCCTCGGCGTGTGGGCCTTGTTCCAGTTCTCTCACAGGCCTCCCAAGAGGCCACCTCTAAGTATGTTCAAAAGAAGAGCCGCGCACAGTGGCTCACGCCTATAATCCCAGCACTTTGGGAGGTCGAGGTGAGAGGATTGCCTGAGCCCGCAGGTTCGAGACCAGCCTGGGCAACTTGACGAGACCTTATCTCTACAATAAATCAAAAAATTTGCCGGTCATGGTGGCATGTGCCTGTAGTTCCAGCTACTTGGAAGGCTAAGGTGGAAGGATCGTCGGAGCCCAGCAGATCGATGCTACAGTGGTCTGGAGCATGCCACTGCCCTCCAGCCTGGGTGACAGATCAGACTCCAACTCAAAAAGAAAAGCATGTTAAAAAGAAGTTGTTGGCTGGGCTCGTTGGCTCAGCCTGTAATCCCAGCACTTTGGGAGGCCGAGGTGAGTGGATTGCCTGAGCCTGCAAGTTCAAGACCTACCTGAGCAACTTGGCAAGATCTCATCTCTACAATAAATTAAAAATTAGTCGGACGTGGTAGCACACGCCTGTAGTTCCAGCTACTTGGAAGGCTGAGGTGGAAGGATCGCCGGAGCCCAGCAGGTCGAGGCTGCGGTGGCCGGGAGCGGCCACTGCACTCCAGTCTGAGTGACACAGTGAGACTCCAACTCAAAAAAAAAAAGTTGTTTATTTATCATAATACTACATGAAAGGGATTGGCAGTAGCAAGAGACTGCGGGGGGAGGGTTTTCACATAACATCAGTAAGGGTACCTGATCCCAAACCAGGTGAAGTGAGGACCAATGGGAGGCCCAAACTTCACCTGTATGATGACCACTTATGTACCTAGTCCTGAATTGTACCCCACATCTTTCTAAATAAATAAAAAGAAGTTGTTTAACCTACGCTCAGTGTAAACACCAAGTTTGGTCCTTACTTCCCAGAAGCTCTCATGATGCAGACCCAAGAATAATCAGTGTACAAAAGAGGAGAGGTTCGTTCATCCCAAGGAAGATGAAAATATCTGGGGAGGTCAAGGCAGAACAGAATTAGACTCAGTCTAAGGTCATGTGGGTTTAGGGTGACAGGAATGTATAATAAATATGCTAACCTTTCCAGATGCAAAAACTCATCTTTACGTAGCTGAGCACTGACACAATGTTTATGAAGCAGTTGTGCTGCCTGCTTCCTGAAGATTCTTTCCTTCCCTCCAGCGACAGCGCAGAGCAGGAAAAGCACTCACTGCGTGAGAAGTCAAGAGACGAGGGGTCCAGCACGGAAACATCATTTCACCTCCCTATGCCTCTCTTTCCTTGAGTTATTTTGAAGATCACAGCTACACCCCAAGGAGCATCATTTCACCTCCCTATGCCTCTCTCCAGTTATTTTGAAGATCACAGCTGTACCCCAAGTGCCTAGAACAAGGCCTGACACATAGAGCCAGTAAGTATCCTTTAGATGAATTAAGATGGAGATAGGAACGTAAAGCTATTGGAAATGAGTCCACAATGAAGGAAGTCTAGTTACAGTTATTTTCCTAAACCCAAGTATAATCTGGACCTCAATACACTTCCTACCGCCCTCTCTCTCATTTTCACCCTCCATAATAAAGAAGCACCCAAGTATGAGTGGTTCACCCAGAGAAGTCAGCTCTTCACAGCTCTGGGGTGCTCTTTGCTTCCCCAGTACCAGAAGTGGTATCGGCAGGATTTTAGCAAGCCCCACCCAAGTCTTCCTCCACCTCCCTAGTACTTGATATGAACGTGGCTGAATGCTAGGAGAGAAAGCCTAAAGGGGTTAACTTTATTTAACCTTGGAGAAGAAAAGCTTTAGAGATGTGAAGTTTTCCAGATACATGAAATGGGATGAAATCCAAGCTCTGGCAAAGGTGATGTGAGACATGTCTCAGGGCTCTCTGTGCCCATAAGAAGAGAGAGAGTGCTCGGCTCCCCGAAGCAGGGACCAGCATCCCAAATTCCCTTTGCCTCCCGTAAACCTGCTCCAGCCCAGGAGGCTGCCAAGGACTTCTGCATGAGTCTAGCCCTCAACACTCTCCAAGGTCACATAAACGAGTCTTGCTCCACATGTGCAGCAGTTGGCCGTCCACGTCAAGAGCTCAGGAAGCACTTGTGGGGCTTAGAAAGTGTCTGCTAGCCTCTCCAAGGCACGAAGAGTTCCTTATTGTGCCAAAAACAGTGGGTTAGGGGCTTCGAGCAGAGGGAAGGCAACACCCCATCCCACCAAAGCTGCCTTCACAGTGGTCTCCAAACTTGATGTTTCCACTCATGAGAGCACAGGTGTTCAACATCTATGCATCCCAAGACTCACCACAGAGCGTGTGGGTGGGGCTTTGGAGAGAGGTGGGCTGCCCAAAGCTTCCCTCTGGTCCCACCGCCTTCTCCTCGGCTGCTCTGGCAACTGACCACTGTGGAACGCTGTGTGTGCATGCCCCCTGCTGCTCTCACCTGGAATGAGCCCCAGGGCAGGGACAAAAGTAGGTTGAAATCATCTTTCTTTACTCTTAACCCAAAATAGTCTTTTTAAAACCAAAAGGCTCTTGCTTAAAATAAATAGCCAGTGAAACAGTTCAAACTGTTAACCATTCATTTTTCAGAAGCCTTTGAACAAAATGGAATTACATTTTCAGCTCTGGTTCTTGCTACATTTCCCCAGGTCCCAGGGACCTGTTGATGCAGAAATACTTCCGTCCCCCTCCCCCCCAGGCTCAGCCTGCAGGTCTTTCGGACTGGAAAGTCTGGACATGGGATTGCTCTGGGCTCAGCAGAACCCAGGACATGCTCCATGGCCCCTGTAGAATCTCTATTCATCCTCTTCCAGGCCAAGGGACCCCAATCCCTTTGGCCTTGATACCCTTTGTTTAAGCTTCCCACAAGGCCAAGCAACCTTCAGCAGGAATGAATAGCCCAAGGGAGGAAGATGAGGGACAAAGGCTGAATCAGAGGACAGAAACGTGTCGTTCTGCCCACAGCCAAGACCTCGAGGGAACATTTTCTCCCTCCAGTCCACACTGCCTCAAGGCAGAGGAGTAAGAAAAAGCAGATGGTTTGGCTCCCGAGAAAGGGAAATGCCCACGAGCTGCTGGGGGTAGCCAAGGAAATAGGATGGGAAAGATTTTGAAATGCTGAAGGAGCCATTTCAGAGCCCAGCTAGTGGAGTTCGCGTTAGCCTTTTCCACATGTGCAGAAGCCAGTGAATTCAGTACCTGGCAAGCAATGTCCCACACCCAGCATCTCAAAGCGCCCGGTGGCGTTGGCTCCAGAAGGCAATGCAGAACTTAATCATGGCACAGGCGATGGTGCCCAGCCGGATGATGGCCTTCCTCTTCCCTTACTGAAGAACCTGGAGCAAGATGCTCACAAGGCCATCCCCCGGCCAGTTTCCTCCCATGTAGCCGTGATGAAGAGAATGTGAGAGGATGTATATAAGGCGCTCAGCACACACCACTGGTTGTTACTGACACTTGGTGTATGTTGTTGGAGCTGATGGTCATCCAGAGCCTAGCCAGCTCTAACATCCAGCAAGGGAGAGATGAGCTTAGAAACTCACTTGGCGAGGGCAGGTATAGAGATGGGGTAGAGGTGCAGCAAGGGCTGAGGCACAGAGGCTGCCTGTGCTCGCACGGCATTATGGGAGACAAATTCCTCACTGAAGTTTGGCCTACATGACTTGAATGAAAGATTCTTCTCTGCTGAGGTTCCAGTCGGAAGATGGTGGTATTCCTCCAGTTCTCAAAGGATGCCCATGCCGGGCTCGGTAGCTCAGCCTGTAATCCCGCGCCTTGGGAGGCTGAGGTGAGTGGATTGCCTGAGCCCGTGGGTTCGAGACCCGCCTGGGCAACTTGGTGAGACCTCATCTCTACAATAAAT
>CAUYQG010137785.1:0-10211 GCA_963574415.1 Tarsius wallacei | reverse complement strand
AAGTCTCGTGATTTTGCCCGCGAAAATCTGGGATAAAAGGAACATGAAAACTTCCATTAAACGGCTTCTGCTCAAATCCGTTTGAACAGTGGTCCATTCTTTTTCTTTCTCTCTCTTTCTCTCTCTTTCTCTCTCTTTCTCTCTCTCTCTATGTCTATTTCTCCTGCAGAATCGGCTCCTGCACTAGACAGGAGTCTAATCCCTTTGTTCCCCAGGAATAATCGCCGACGCCACCACACCTTTCCAGGGACACCCTAAATCTCCACGTGGGGGCTGGCCCCCCACACTCCACTTCTAAAAATTATAGATCAGACACAGTGGCTCACACCTGCAAATCCCAGCACTCTGGGAGGCAGAGGCAGGAGGATCACTTGAGCCCAGGAGTTCAAAACAACCTGGGCAACATAGTGAGAACCCGTCTCTAAAATATAAAGTAAAATATAACCCAACCATGAAAAAAATTATAGCCAACTTGGTGGGTGTGAAGTGGTATCTCATTAGTTTTGATTTGCATTTCCTTATAATGACTAGTAATCTGAGCATCTTCTCATGTGCTTGTTGGTCATTTTTGTATCTCCTTTGGAGAATTTCTATCCAAGGTAATTGATCAGTTTTTACCTTTTTTTTTTTTTTGTCTTTTGTTGTTGAATTGTAAGAGTTCTTTACATATTCTGGATATGAGATTCTTATCAGATACTATATATGATTTGCTTATATTGCCTCCCATCCTGGGGGCTGTCTTTTCACTTTTTTGATAGTGTACTTTGGTGCACAAGAGTTTACAATTTTGATAAAGTCCAACTTTTGTTATACATACTTTTGGTGTCATAGCTAAGAATCCATTGCCAAATCTAAAGTTATGAAGATTTACCCTTACATTTTCTTTTCTTTTTTTTTTATTTTGTAGAGATAGGTTCTCACTATGTTGCCCAGGCTGGTTTTGAGCTCCTGGCCTCAAGTGATCCTCCTGCCTCAGCTCAGATTAGACATGAGCCATCCCACCTGGCCTACCCTATATACTTTCTTCTAAGAGTTTTATCTCTTATAGTTAGGTCTTTGATCCATTTTGAGTTAATTTTTGCATATGGTGTAAGGTAAGGTCCATCTACTTTTTCTGTGTGTATTTAGATACCCAGTTTTCCCAGAACAGTTTTTTTGTTTTTGATTTGGAGTCTCACTCCATTGCCCAGGCTGGAATGCAGTGGTACACTCATGGCCACCCCAGTGTCAATCTGCTGGGCTCCAGTGATTCTTCTGCCTCAGCCTTCCAAGTAGCTGGAACCACAGGCATGTGCTACCATGCCTGGCTAATTTTGGATTTATTGTCGAGACGAGGTCTTGCCAAGTTGCCCGGGCTGGTCTCAAACCCATGAGCTCAGGCAATCCACTCGCCTCAGCCCCGCAAAGTACTGGGATTACAGGCTGAGCCACCGAGCCCAGCCTTCAGAACAGTTTGTTAAAGAGACTATTCTTTCCCCATTGAGTGGTACTGGCACCTTTGTTGAAAATTGATGGATCAAAGATGTGTATGTTTGTTTATGGATTCTCAATTCTATTAGTTATCTAAGTGCTTATCTTTATGCAGGTACCATAGTCTTTTAATCACTGTAGCTTTTTGGTAAGTTTTTAAATCAGGAAATGTGAGTCCTCCACATTTGATCTTTTTCAAGATTGCTTTGGCTATTTGAGGTTCTTTTTACTTCTACATGCATTTTAGGATCAACTCTTCTATTCCTGCAAAAAAGTGAACTTTTATAGAGATTCTGCATTGAATTTGTAGATGGCTTGGGGAGTTTGCCATCTTAACAATATTAAGTTTTCCAACCCACAAACACAGGATCTTTTCCATTTATTTGAGTCTTTAACTTCTCTCAGCAATGTTCTGTAGTTTTCAGAATAGAAACTTTTCACCGTTAAATTTATTCCTAGGTATTTTTGCTGCTCTTGTAAATGGAATTGCTGTCACAATTTCCTTTTTGGATGTTTATTGCCAGTGTATAAAAATACCACTGATTTTGTTGCTGTTGTTGATTTTGTGTCCTGCAAAATTGCTGAATTATTTTATTAGCGCTAATGGTTTTTTGTGTGTATCATTTAGAATAGTCTATATATAAGATCATGTCATCTTCAGATTTTGCTTTACTTCTTCCTTTTCAATTCGGATGACTTATTCATTTTGTTGCCTCATTGCTTTGCTACAACTTCCAATACTGTCTTGAATAGAATTGGTTTTGCTCCTAATCTTAGTGGGAAAGCTTTCAGTTTCTCATCACTGAATATGATGTTTGCTGCAGGTTTTTAGTAATCTCCCTATATGATGCTTAAGAAGTTCCCTTCTACCTTTAGTTTTCTGAGTGTTTTTTTTTTTTAATCAAGGGAGGATGCTGAAGTTTGACAGAAGCATTTTCTGCATCAGCTGAGATGAGCATAGTTTTTTTCCTGCAGCCTGCATTCTTAACCACTAGGCCCAGCTACCTCTCCTTTTCTCTATGAATTATTTAATTTTATAGCTGCTTTTGCACTTACACCATAAAAAATCTTCTGTTCATTAACAGCCATTACAATGATCATTTCCAGAGGGTATATGTTATTTCCCTCATATGAATGTTCTGTAATTTATTTAATATCTCCATGTTGTTTAAAAAATTTCAATACTTTATCTCTATCTCTATTTCTTTGGGAACAAAGTCCCTAGAATAGGAATTATTGGACCAAATGCTGTAAACACTTAGTTACCACATACATGCATACACACACACACACACACACACACATATATATAATTTCCAGCTAATTAAAATTTTAAAAAATGTGAACTTGACTTTTTAGCTCAGCTCAATGTCCATTTAATAAAAGTAGTTGCTGTGTTAAGAGTGTGCTGCTCCACACCTCCAGGACCTTTGAGTCAGTTTGCTTTTTATTTATCTCTGAAGTTCTTTAATCTTTGTTGCTACTGATCAGACCACCTCCCTTCCTACTTTAAAAATATTTATATTCTTCTTGTTCCTCAGTCTTAGCACTTTCTATACACAACCTAATCTTGGTTTTTTGTTCATTTTTCTGAATTAATGGCTAAGCCAATAGAGTCAAATGCAGGAAATAGTAAAAACTGACCAATAAACCTACTCATACAAAGGTGCATCACCACTAACTGTATTTTATTTAGCTTGGAAAGAAAAGGAATCTGCAATAAGGGTTTTTTGGGTTGTACTGTCTTTTCTTTATCAACATTCGTGTGTTCCTGTGTGTATGTTTTTAGAATTATTTGGAAATTCAGGAACATTGGAAAATAACTGAACTCCCATAAAACGAATGTGGAATTATTTAGTTTTACTAAAGAAAGACATTTCTGTGCATATTTATTTTCGCATCTCATTGTATTTTTGAAAAATCGTTTTTGTTTAGAAGTAAAAACTTTTCACAAAAGCACCAAGCGCACAAAACCCTTCTTCATTTGAATACACACCATGACATACACATTTTGGCACCATCAGACAAATTTGATTAAAAGCCTGATAAGATTTCAAAAGCAAGCAAACTGAAAAAGCCCAGAGTCGTCAGAACACACGTACAGGAAGACACTCCGGTCAAGACTTCACAAAGTTGCCTCTGGCTTGGTATCCCCGTGCGCCAAGAGCCTGGAAGGAAAACTAGGACTCCCAGAGTGCTTAGAGCGAACACGCACCTCGCGGCCCCTAAGACTCCGCCCCGGTCCCGCCTTCTCTCTCCAGCGATTGGGTGCTCTGCTCCCGCGCTCTGGGTTTCTCTTCACTCATTGGTGACGGCCCCGGAGGGGTCACTTACGCATTCACGTTCGCCGGAGTTTCAGCCGGCCGGCTCTCCCGCGCACCAAGATGGCGGCGGAAGCAGCTGGTGGCAAGTACAGAAGCTCAGTCAGCAAAAGCAAAGACCCCTCGGGGCTGCTCATCTCTGTGATCAGGTGAGGGAGGCAGGAGGCCGGGTCTGAGGCGCGGCGGCGGCTCGACCTCCGCTTAGGAAGGGGGCGGGTCCGCTGGGTCCACCCCGCGGTTCCCCGCTCCCGGCCTCCCCGACCCTCCCAGGCCCCCGCCGGCCTTTTTCTCGGGGTGATGCCTTTTGGGGGCACAGCCCGCCCCCGGGTCCCCAGGTCCCCGGGCCCGCCCGCACGCTGCCGGGTCCGGCGGGGCACGCCCGGGAAGGCGCGGAGGACTCCCGCGGTGCCTGGGCGACTCGCCGAGAAGGGCGCCTCGTCTCCGGGCTCCTGTCTCGAGCTGCGGGCGGTGCTCGCGCCCCCGGGCCGGCCCGCAGGGAGTCGGGACCAGAACTGGGAGTGCGGAGGCGCCGCCCGTTCTCGACTTCCAGCTGCCTTTCCTTTCTGGCGACCCCGCACACCAAAGCAGCGACATACACAACCCCGTTTCAAGTGACCCTCGGTGCACGCTGTTTTCCCCAGGATGTTGGGGTGGGACGGGAGTGGGGGGCCTTTTATAGAAAGTGAAATGCGTTGGGGGGCGCCCTTTCAAGCCCCACTAGGATGATAGAGGGAGTGCCTCAAAACCCCCACAAAATGCATTATGGCACGCGTTTTACGTTGTTGGCATTGAATGTCAGCTTAGTTATCTTTCATAAAACAAATACTCGTACCGCCCCCCACCCCCATGCTAAACTTTTGCTTGAGTTCTTGGAGGGCTGGTGGAGTGTCCCCGTGGTCTTTGTATACACCCCTGGCCCAGGTTATCTGGTGGATGCACTTGGATGAATGACAGCTCACCAATCGTTGACTGATAAAGACCCACCTCAAGGTTTTATTTAGGGGACTCTACTTCAAGACAAGGGTCTGTTAAACCATAATTATCAGTTTTCTTTTAGGATTAAGAATCATTCTTCTCTATATGGAAATACTTCATCTAGTTGGTAGACCGTACAAAGACATGCCCTTCTGTTGCGAGTCCACTGGCCCACATTCTTGCTGTGACTACACAGGTGGTGTGGGAATGTCTCATGATACGAAGACTTCAACTAGGATATTTGTAGTTTCCCTTCTTCATCCTCTGTGGAATTATAATACCTTTATGTGAATTTATTTGGATCCTTTTTAGTGAATATTCATTTAAACAAAAGGTCTTTCATGCTAGTTTGTAGTGTAGAGTCTGGCATTTATTAAGACTTAGTAAATATTTGATGAATGAAAGACTGAATGCCTTGAGTCAAACAAGACAAACCAGACATGATGTAACCCTTGAGGAGAGCATAGGTTACCTAGGGCATAAAATGTGTAAGAAAACCATGACAAAAAAATGGAAGGGAGGTTGGGCACGGTGGCTCACCCTATAATCCCAGCACTTTGGGAGGCTGAGATGAGAGGATTGCCTGAGCCTGGGAGTTCGAGACCAGTCTGGGCAACTTGGTGAGACCTCATCTGTACAATAAATCACAAAAACTAGCTGGGCATGGTGGCATGTGTCTGTAGTTTCAGATACTTGGAAAGCTGAGACAGAAGGATCGCCTAGCAGGTGGAGGCTGTGGTGGCCGTGAGCATGCCACTGCACTTTCACCTGGGCAACAAGAGTGAGACTCCAACTCAAAAAAAAAAAAAAGAAGGAACGGGAGAGATGCTACAGAATCCAGCAACTAAGTTGATGGGGTCGAGGAGTGGTTGTTTCCAATGAAGTGAGGTGCGGATTGGAGGAGGCAGTAGCTTGCACGCTTGTGCCATCTCAGCTGTGTGCTTCTGACTCTGGGCTGTTCCCACTTCTATACTTTTTATGTTTTCTTCAGTCCAGCTAAATTTACTCTGTCAGATATTTGAAAACAGCATGGAAACCAACCCAAAGTGTTCAGAAACATATGTTGCTTTTGGCTGACCATTCCTTGGTGCTCTCCAGGGAGGATCTCCTGCCAGATGATGTGTGCAGTATGAATTTGTGACTATTCATCCATCTCTTGTGCCATTTATATCACCTTTGCTGTATCACCATGAGTTAGACCTAGGTGTTTTTTACTTGGACTTTGGTCATGTATTATTGCTTTTCACTTTTCTTCCTTATCCTTGACCACTTCAGACCACTGAGTGACACTTTGAGTTTATATTTGTTACAAGCATGGCATAAGAGTGTCCAGACCCAATATTCTGGCCAAATTTAGTAAGGATTGGGATTCATGGTGTTGGTGTTTGTATATCTTTTCTTTTCTTTTGAGTTGGAGTCTCACTCTGTTGCCCAGGCTGGAGTGCAGTGGCACGCTCTTGGCTACCCCAGCGTCAACCTGATTTATTGTAGAGATGAGGTCTCGCCAAGTTGCCCTGGGCTGGTCTCAAACCTGCGGGCTCAGGCAGTCCACTTGCCTCAGCCTTCCAAAGTGATGGGATTACAGGCTGAGGCACTGAGCCTGACTAGGTGTTCGTATTTTGACATTTCTTTAAGTCACAGGAAAATTTTGGGTTGGAATGAGGATGTTGCTAACTCTGTCTTCTTGTTTCCTTCCTAATGTGTGTTTGCACATACTTAGTAGTTTAAATTTTATAAACAGTGGCAGTCAATGAGAGGAGAATGGTAGTACTGCTTTGGTGTTTGGGATGGGGAGTGGTGAGAGGATCCTGCAGGGAAGAATAGAATGGGGAATGTACATTTCTTGTTAGTGAGTTGTGCTGTCACTCTGAAGTTGCCACTTCGTGTCTGTTCAGATTGTTTTCTTTGTTTTACCTGTCTTGCAACATTGTACTCATTATTCTTAATTCCTTATATAAAACTTTGATTGATTCCTCCTAGCTTTGACCTTTTTGTTAAATTTTGTCTCAAGAATGATAGTTTTCCTGGTTGCTTTGGCAACATGCCTCAAAAAGGAAAACCCATTTTATGTTCATGTTTATAAAGTCTGAGAATTCCTGAAATGTACCTGGTACATGCGAGTTCTCTTTCATATTTCCATGGACCTATCATTTTGTCACAAAGCAAGTGACTTGGTAGTGATAGAGTTTATTGTCTTTTGAAAAGTTTGATCAGTTTAGCCTTATTTATCATTTTATATTACAGTTTTTCTTTTGTGAATACTGAATGTTAAAAAGTCTCCTGAAGGTTCAGATATGTAAAAATGTCATTTCTGTACTACATTGTGTATTATCATAACACTTTGCATTTTTAAATGCTATTTCTTATAGCTGAAATAGCATTTATTGCTATAGCCATCTTTTAATACTGGATTTAATTAATTAATTAATTTATTTATTTATTGATGGAGATGAGGTCTCACTATGTTGCCCAGGCTGGCTTTGAATTACTGGGCTCTAGCAATCCTCCTGTCTGGCCTCCCAAATTGCTGGGATTATAGGTGTGAGCCACCATGCCCAGCCTAATGCCAGATTAAAAAAAACTACAGGTGGATATGGGTTTGACTTAAGGTCAGAGTAGGTGTAGACACAGGGACTATCCAAATCTCATTGCTATTTCCAGCCATGATACTAAGTCATTAAGTAATGCCTCTATGTTTTGCTAGTACATTAAAGCATTTGAAAGCCAAAATAATTTAAAGTATTGTATAATTGTAGTATAAGTATTATATTTGGTAGATAGATACTTTTAAAGTACCTTGAGATTCATAACTAGAATTCCTAATCATTTAGGAAATATTGTGTAACAGTGTTTCACGTCGGTCAGATGTTTCAGAGGGTAGACTCCCAGGTTGCCAGAAGATGTCCTGAGGTCTGTGATATGGGGCTTCCAGGGGGACAGTACTACTTGGGATCTGGTCTGTGGACGCTGCTGCCCACAGCTTCTGTAAAATGGAGCCAAGTAGGTGGTCCTGATGACATGTTGACATGCGATGTGGATAGTTTCACATGCATACACATGGCATTTTTCCACTTTTCTATTGATTTTCCCCCCTAACCTTTTGTTCAGTGTGAGGTTGGAGGAGGCAGCCTCTCTGCATGGAATAAGCAAGATGGCATTTTGGAGATATTTTCTTTTTGTGAGTTCTTGTCAGATTTTTAATTGGGAAATGTGTCTACCACTTGCTGTTAGGTGATTTGCTTTCCAATTAAATGTTCTTTTCTTTTCTTTATAAGTTGGCCTGTAATAGCCAGTTTAATTGGTTAAACTTTGGTTGTGACTTAAGGGGACCTTATTGAAACCTGAGAGCAGAGATTTTGAAGACACTCTGTTTATAGATGTCAAGGAGGTTTGAAGACAGCGGAAGGCACATGGTTTCATCAACTTTTATGTCTTCACACAAGTTGGAATTTCAAAAACTTAGAAAATCTTTTATTGTAGACACCTGTTAAATTTCCTGTCTCCTTGGAGAGTATTTTGGTCGGCCATGTATTTAATTCAAAGTAAACTTTGTTGAAGGGGTCCAGGCTTTGATCAGGGCTTTGAACAAACAGCTTTGAGGTTCATGACATAGTTTGTGGCAGGGAAGGAATGTGGTCACTCTGTTCTGAGATGAGTCCTGGAGTTGTGTTAGGTGTTGTGTTGTTTCCAGCACTGGTCTTCATTTGAGTCCACCTCATTGTGGTTTTTAGGTTTCTAGGTCTCAGCACCTTGGGGATTCTTGACCCTGGCGATATAGTGTTATTTGAAAATTACTACTAGAATAGGTGTTCTAAGGAGACTAAGTGGTTTCTAACTTTCAGGAAGTCTTGGGTCATCTGAGAGTGTATATGGACGTAAGCGGCAAAATATTTCCATTTTCAGGCCAAATGTGCAGAACTAATAACTTGGGACCTATGTCTTGGTTTCTTTTTTTAAATCTTAGACTGGAAAATATAGTTTATTTAGAAAGTAAATTAGAGAGAGAGAGAGAGATAGAGAGAGAGAGAGAGAGAGAAGATTCACCTCCCCAAGGTAGGGGAGGGGGCCAAAGCTAAGAAAACATGGTGACCACAGCTCAAAGAGCATAGGGCCAGACCATAGCTTAGTAAGGCAGTGACCAATGTCTTGGTTTCTAATCTTGTGTGTAATTGCTAACAGTGGAATTTCTTGAAGGTTTTGAGGCTTGTAGTTTTGGTGGTGGGTGTTCTCATCAGTCTTTTTTCAGGCTGTGACTTACAGACAGGTGTGATTACAGGCTGTGGTGAGTTGCGGTAGGTGTGATTACAGGCTGTGGTGAGTTGCGGTATGTGTTGTGGTATTGTTTAAGTAAAATTTTTGGTGTTACCCTTTTGACCTTGGGCCAGTTAATTAAAACTGTCTTAGCTTCTCTTTTGCAAAATGGGCTTATAATACGGTCTGCTGTGAGTTTTTTTTGAACATTAAATGAGATAAGAGTATATTAAAGTACCTAGCACAATTTGGCACAAGGAAGGCATTCAGATGTTAATTTCCTCCTTTCCAGGTTCTGTAGCTTCTTTGGTTAGAAACTTGATTTTAATAAATTTGCCAGATGGCAACCAGGATATAATGTAATTTCACACCAGCAATCTCTTTGCCTGGTTGACTTAAGTGCTTGATTTGTGAGAATGTTGTCTCTGTAACCAGGAAATCTTGTGCACTGAGTTAAGACGATAATTTTTTGATAATTTGAGAGTCAGCTAATGAAGCTTGATTTAATGTATTTATGCTTATGTGTGTGTGAGAGACATAAAATATAGGCACATACAATATACAACATAGTAGATTAAAAGAAAAGACTACAAACAAACAAATCAAAGGTGCCATGACCTCTTTGCCTAGATAACTCTTGTTGTCCTTTGTAAAAATTATATTGTACTACTCTGTAAAAAGGGTAGAGTCATAAGGAAGGAACATTGTCCAACAATCTCATTTCCCAAAATATTACTCGTTTTTCTTTTTCAGGATTTTGTATGAATCCTGTGCATGTACATACACAGGTTTAGTAGAAAAATTTTTTTATATTGCTATATGGTTTTATAAGTATTTTTTAGGTGGCAGAGTTAAAAATATACAGAAAATTACAACGGAGAAAAAATGAATTACCCATATCTTCTTTTATTTATTTTTTTTTTAAAGCTCTGTCAATAAGGTCAAGTTTATTTGTCCCAAATATTCTAAATCATACTGTAACTTGACATTAACAAATGGTTTAATTATTTTATAAAGGGAAAATCTGTTTTTCTTTTTTTCTTTTTTTTTTTTTTGCATTTTTACAGCATCTCTCCTTTTTTTTTTTATTGTGATATTGAGGGGTACATTTAAGGGTTAGGTACACAAATATGTCTCGTTCAGGCACCCTTGTTTGTAAGAAGTGTCCCCCCATCCCCAGACAGGTATTTACTG
>CAUYQG010137782.1:0-14235 GCA_963574415.1 Tarsius wallacei | reverse complement strand
ACAACATAGCGAGACCTTGTCTCTACAAAAAACTTTTAAAAATAGCTTGGCATGGTGGTGCGCACCTGTAGTCCCACATACTCGAGAGACTGAGGCAGGAGGATTGCTTGAGCCCAGGAGTTTGAGGCTACAGTGAGCTGTGATCATGCCACTGTACTCCAGCCTGGGCGACAGAGTGCTTAAAAAGAAAGAGAAAATCTTCTGACACCTGCCCTAGACTCTTGTTTTGATTTTTGTACAGAGAAAAGCATTCCTTCATGTTGGCACAGGGAGCAATGTTAGATTAGCCCATGCTTGCTCTTTCCTAGACTAGGTAAAGCTGGTGAGTCTGATCCTCATGAAACTCCCTGTCTGTGAGATGCATGAACTTGCTATATGACCACAGTGGAAACCTTCCCCTGGCCTACATGTCATGATGAATTCCAGAGAAGAAACTTCTTAAGCACACTGTGTAAGCCTGTGAGCTTGGGATCAGTTGGCCTTGGGTTCATGTTAGCCTCTCTGAGCCTCTGTTTCCTCATCTTTCTCATGAGAATATTAAAGCTCAATCCTTGTATGTGACTGCTGTGAGGATTAAATAAAAACTGGACTCAAAGTGCTCATCCTAGAGCCTCACACATATTAGAAGTCCATACATAGCAGTTCTTCTGGAACCAGTGTGTTTTACTAAATAAGGTGATGGACTAGCAGGATAGACACTGACTCAGAACAAGCTCTGATCTGTCATGAGAGTGTCTTGGAGAAAGAGTCTCCATACATGCACTGTTTCAGTTAGCTATAGCTGTGTAACAAACCACCCCAAAACACAGCTGCTTCCAACACTCAGCATTTAATGTGTCTCATGAGTCTATAGGCCAGCTGGGTGGTTATGCTGCTCCAGGCCAGGCTCAGCTGATAGTTGCTGAGTTTGTTCAGGTGTCTGCCATTGTTGGGTGGTCAGCTAGGGGCTGGCTAGATCAGGATGGCCTCACATGTCTTGAGGTTGGCTGGCTTTGGTCTGGGATTTGTCTCTCATCACCCAGCAGCTGACTGAGACCAGTTCACAGGGTGATGGCATGGAGAGTGGATGTGCTCGAGGCTGCTTAGGGTCCAGACTGGGAACTTCCCAGCATCGCTTGCACTGATTCTCATGTACCAATTGAGTCACAAGGACAGCCAAAACTCAAGGGATGGCATCACCAAATGATGACGGGAGCAGAAAATCTGATGGCCAAAGGGCATGGATACAGAGATGAATGAAGAACTGGGAAAATTTTTACAATTACCACATTATATATCTCCTTCATCAAGATGATAAAACATCAGTTGAGAGCTCAGAGGAGCTGCATGCCTTTTAACCAGATGACATGTTAAAGTCAAGTATCCAGATATCTTCAGCTGTGGCATTTTAGCCTTACAATGAATATCTACCCTTTACCTCTAATAGACAGAAGCTATGAAACAAAACTTATTGTTAGGAAGTTCCACATGACAAACCCAAGGCCCTGACATTCTTGCCCTGACGTTGCCCAGTGGAACCTCTGACGTGACCAGGATGTCACTTTGGGTTTGTCTCTCACGTGACAGGGTCAGCAAGCCTCAGGGCCTACAGGCTGGGTGTGTATCAGATGTCTTTCGTTACATGTTCACAAGAACCACAGCCCTAGATTCCCTTATGAAGGAGGCCTCACACCCCCCACTTCTCAGACACAGGGCCCTCCCTGAGGCTATGTCTACAGATTGCCACCAGGCCTCTTGAGAAGTGAAAATCCTGTCTAGATGATGCATTTATTTGGCCTCTGGGATCAAGGCCTCCTGGCTGACCTGCCTAGTGGGTAGCATTGGCTACTCTATTTCAGTCGGTCATTTGGACTAATTGCTCAGGAATTCAAGAGCTTGGCTCTGGAGTTGGAGAACGTGGAAACCTGGTTCCTTCACGTGCTGGTGTGACCTGGAGCAAGATGCTAACTTCAAGGGACTTCAGATTTTCCATCAATAAAATGGGAGAAGTAGCAGCACTTATGGTGTGGGCCGTGGAGGCTGCATAAGTTAATGCTGGTGAACGTCTTACTTGAGCGCATGAAAGAAGCACTCACCCAATGACAGCTCTCATTATCACAATTATTGTTATGGACCCGACTCCACCCTAGAGAGCCCCTTGGCAATGACTAGACCTGAGATATATGCCCACTTTCACCTCTTAGAAGAGGTCTCCACCACCTTTTCTAGGTGGGGTCTGAAGAGCCCAGTTTTAGTGGAAGCATCCATGGATTGCCACAAAGATGTCACTTTTGATTCACACAGTGACTTGACATGTTGAAGGCAATAGCTGCTCCTCGGCAAAGGGACACTTGCCAAGCTCCAAAAGAACTGTAAACTTGCTGAATCGTGGAAAGACATTCTTGGACATGGGGCTCCCGGCAAACCAGACTCTGTTTGTCATTAATGTGAATGTTTCCAGAGCTTCCTCTTTTACCCTGCTTGTTGGATTCCCATGGGAGTTCATTGGGCTGTGGCTAGGGTTCAGATAATTGCATTTCAGTTCTGACTCTAATCACATGGGCCATATTTGAGTGGAGGGTGGCTATTTTTTTGTCTCCAGGTATCTGTTTTGTTTTTTTCTCCATGCTACATCTGCATGGGGCTTTGCCCCACAGAAGTGAGCACGTGAATACATGCACTCAGTGAAGAATCCATGAGAATATTTATTCATAAGCTATTACTGAGTCTGTAAAACAACTTATAAGAGAACAAAATGTTGTTTCACTTGTTAAGCTGGTCAAGAATTCTGATGTTTCCTGTTTTATAAGGAAAAGTAGAAGGATCAGGTTAGGAGAACTAAACCCAACGTATGACAGTGTTAGAAGAAATAGAAATTGTTGAATAAATGTTGGAGTCACATTTCACGTTGCTTCCCATGTGGTGTTTTAAAGAGATCCCACCCTAATCTACCTGCTGGGTAGAACTGTGTTCTTAACCCAGGGCTTCAAGTTTTGCCAAGACTTGGGGGCCGAGTGCCAGAACCCTACTGGGAGATGGGGCACCAGAGCTAAGCTGGAGACGCCCCTTGCTCTCAGATTCTGACCAAGAGCCGAGGTGCCTGAACGCAGCTCTGAGCTAATAACACTTTATTAGGTACTTGATTAATCACGTGTAAACAACAGCATATTGGGGAGAGGGAAGAGGGGAGGGAGGCAGAAGAATTATAAAAGGAAGTCAAATGAGTTACACATAATCTCCAAAAAACTTCTTCTGATGGTTTGTAAAACAAGAGATGTTTGGTGAAGTGACATCCTAGCTGGGAATGCATATCCTGACAAATGTCTTGCAGCCTGTCTTCTGTCTCTGGGACTTTGGACACATGGAAGACTCAAGGGATGGGCTCAGGTCTTTAACCTTGGGATGGTGTTGTGGGTTGCATTGTGTCCATTTTGGCATCCTAGTCCAACCCCCCCCCCCATGTATCTCACAATGTTACTTTAGTTGAAGTCTTTGTAGAGATAATTAATTTAAAATTTTAGGTCATTAGGGACATACTAGTCCATCATAACAGATATCTTGATAAAAGTGGGACATTTGGACACAGACATGTACAAAGGGAGAACACTGTATGAAGATATAGGCTTCATCCCTGGGACGCAAGGCTGGTTCAACATTCGTAAAACCATAAATGTAATTAAAAACATCAACAGATGTAAAAACAAAAAGCCAAACTTCTAATTAAGGGTCCTGGGGATTCTCATGAGATGGGTTTTTATTAACCTAGTATAATGTGGGTTACCATCCAACCCAACTCAGGCATAACATCCCATAACAGATACAAAAACAAATAAAAAATATTTTATGACCTTGTAAAGCCATCTCTTAGGAAAATTTGCATCTGTATAGAATTCTCTTCTAGGAGATCTACAGAGGAACTAGACATTTGCCATCTATTCTATCTCAGGGGCTGCAACTTATGAGGCTTCATATACATGTCAAGAAACTTGACTTCCTCAAACCCCCCCTTGCCTCTTATCTCATTGCAACATTTCCTTTGCTGGTTTAAATTTTTTTTAGACAAAGTCTAACTCTTGCTACTAATTGCCAACCAGGAAAACTTTGAATCTACTTATGATCTACAAGTCCCTGCTTGGAAATGTTCTTCCTTCCCAGGCCAAACCAATGTAAATCTCACATGTACTGATTTATGGTTTTTTGGTAAGTTCTGTGCTTCTAAGATGTGTATAAGCGAGCTGCAATTCAATCATGCTCTCAGAACCTCTTGGGACGGTGTTATGAACTTAGGTCATTCGCATTTAGCTCAGAAAAAAAAACCTTCTTAAATATTTTATAGAGTTTGGCGTCTTTCATTAACAGAGATGTTATTAGGATTTGGACAATCTCAAGTTCTATTAGTAAGGATTGTCATAACATTTTTGGAGCAGTTTGGTGCCATGTATCAAATATAAATGTGCTTATCCTTTGAATCAAGAAGTCTACTTTCAGGTTTTTACCATAGGTAGAAAACTGTAGCAATGCAAAAGATATATACTGAAGGAAATAAAAATATTTTACTCCAAAATACATTTTTGGACACATTTTGAAATGGCTGCCACAGGGCCAGCAGACAGAAGAGGCCTTGCAAAGCTGTCTTTTCTGGGAGAATTTTGCATCTGTAGAGAGCCTCCATTAATGCATCCAACTTCCCGGGTCTTTCCTTGATCTAGGAGAGACTGAGAGTCTGACACTTTTATACATCTGAAAATAAACATTTGCCATGTATTTTCTCTGATGGTTACTACCTGTGAGACTTCATCTACATGACAAGATTACCACTGCTAACCAGGTTTCTTCCTTTCTCTCTCCCATAATGTGTCTTGCCACCATAACCTGATTTACCACCATAACCTGTTTTGGGTCATACTCTGAGCCTACATTCCGTTTATCACCTCAAGATGGTATATACACTGCTGTACCTTGTTGTTCTATGCCTTGTTGGGAGGTTGATTCTTTATTCTGAAGTTATCATGTATACTTGTTAAATACGTTTGTATACCTTTTCTACTATTAATCACTCTGCCTCTTGTCAATGATTTTTTTCAGCAAAGCCTTGGCCCCCACAATACACAAGGATGCTTACAAAATTATTGTGTATAATTGCAAAACAATGGGAACAAACAGAATGCCCATCAATGATGAATTGGCAGAGCAAATTATGGGAGATCCTTACAATAAAACGTGTTACAGTGACAAAAATGAAAACACTTGAATGGCATTTTTTCACAAACAAGATCATAAAACAGCTTGTTGTGTATGTATGGCTTGGCTAGTATCCTAAAATACCTATTGTACAGTGGGATATATATTCATGAGTGGCTGTGCAAGGAGATATTCTACGAGGGAGATCACTAAAAAGTAAATAGTATCTCCAGCTATAAGAGACTTTTCCTCTCATTTTTGGGGGGGAAAATTTCACAGTTTGAATTTTGTGTACCAAAAAATGTCATTTTTACAAAGATAGTAATAAATAGTTAAAAATAAGCCATCAGAAAGATATTGGTTCTGGTTTCTAGGTGAGTCCACTGGAAGGCTATGCATTTCTTTAGAGCAGGTTTTGCAAACTGCAGGTTAAGATCCATTACTGGTTGTGGAATCACTTGGGTAGACTACAGAGAGCATTAACAAACAAAACAAACATGCAAAGTTGAGTGTTATTTGTGAAATCATAATAATTTAACAAGTATGCCTGTGATTCCCAGTTTATGAGGTAAAATGTTATCTTTTTCTAGAGTCAAAGCACTGCTTCGGACTATGCTAGAGATATACTCACAAGCAGCCATTTCCTGGGGTTCATATGCTGAGGAAGCCCCCCACCCTCATCCCTTGGAGCAGGGAACATGAAGGGTCCCAGAGAAGTGGGCTTTCTCTTCATGGTCTATGGTGTCTGAGTCTGTTGTAATACTCTTACATCTCCTGTTTCTTTTTCTCTTTCCTTTTATCCAAGGCACTCAATGAACTGTGAGTTTGTTGAAAGCATGTTTCCCACCAGCAGCATCAGGTCATATCAAGATATAGCTCTTCCAGAACACCAGTTTGCTGAGGACCATGCTGCTCACACTGTAGAGCTGCACCCAGGAGAATCTTTGAGAAGATGCAGGGCCACCTTGTAAGACTTATGTGGAGAATAATGTAGTGCTTTCTCTTGACTGAATCTAACATTATGTTGGTAATGACCCCAAAGAAAGCTATAGACAGAAGGATTGTGTTTAATAAGAATAAGACTAATGATACCACTCATAAAACATTTTATAATTCAAATGCAAGTATGACCATTGTAACAAGTTGTATTAATTATGTTTTTTATTTTGTGATGCTTTTACATCTTGTGCCTTTGAGGACCCAGGGAGACAATGTCTCTCCCAAGATTTGCTGACTCCTAGAGATAGCAAACAACTCCCTTGCCAGCAGGTCTTTAATATGCAAGCCAACCACATAGGCACTTCTGAGCTCCTATGGGCTCCTGCAGTCTGGGACACTACCTAACTGTCCTAATCACCCCTAGGTCAGGTACTGTACAACTAGAAACCACTTGTACAGCCCAGATTCTGCTGACATTACTTAAACTAACCAATCCTAAGACTGCTTAGCTGCTTAGCCTGTCTCGTCCATTCCTTCCCAACACACTCAAGGCTTTTGCCCACATTTTCCTCTTGCTCCTGCTCCTGACTGAGCCTGCTACTTCTCCATGTGGCCCAGAGTGATGGGACATGGACTGCCCCCTCTTCTTGGGAACGGTAACAGGCTATCTTTTCAATGACAATTGTCTCTTGAACTGTTGGCTTAATCTGTCTGATTAAAATAAATCCCGAGTACATTTTAAAATAAGGGTCAATCAACTCCAAGTAATATAGGCTTTCAAAATTCCCAGATTATTCAGAAATATTAAGGGCAGGCTTAGGCCACTGAGGATTTACGTTCTTACTCTGATAATAGATTTAAGTTTGCAGAGAACTTACTCTATGAGCAGAGGAGCCACCTGGAGGGTGAATAGCATTTAAAAATCACCAGAATAAAGTCCTGGAGTTGGCACAGTCATGGCCTTAATGATTCCTATGGGAGTTGACTCAAGGCATCAGGCTTAAGATGCTTCTCAGGGCTGCATATATGCAAGGGCATTTATTGGTGGCTGTGCTGCTGACTCCTGAGTCTGGGAAATCAACTCTGTGATGAGTCAATAATTGAAGCAATGACTTTCAGAATCTTTTCTCAAAGATCTCTTGCTGAAGGTGTTCAGCCACCCAATACCCTTTCTGAGGACAATGCACATGTGCCTGGAAGCTGTGTCCTGTAGGAGCAACAGTTCCCTCTCCACAGAAAGGCTTCTCATCTGCTTTGCAAAAGGATGGTGTAAAAACTTTCAGGCTGGTTCACACCAGGGAGATTCTATGCTGGAAGCATTCATGCTGCTAGGACAATTTAACCACAGGAAATTGTGAGCCAATTTGTTAAGCTTCTGGAAGCTTACAAGGCGATTCCAGAATCATTCCTTCTGGATTCAAGCACTACACCCATTCACTCATAAAAGAGAAATGTTCTAAGAGAACAAGAGTGACTCGCCTCAATATAAGTCAAACTAGGCCGTCTCAAAGCTTTCCCACATGCTGGGATATGATCCTGGTGCCCTTAGCAGGGGACACATAGTGGATGCTGTAAGTGCTCTGTGAGGCTCTTCTGTTTTTGAACTTTGCTCTCAGTCATGACATGCTAAGTCTATTGGGGCTGGCTGGGAGGCTAGATTGAAGGGTGACAGAAGTTGCAATATAAGGCACTTTATATGGCTACTCCTAGCAGTGGAATTTTTCTAGACCCTGATTTCCTAAGCTTTGGTAGAAGAATATTTCATATTTCAATGGGACTTGATGATAGGTGAAATAGGATGGTTATGGGAAGAACTCATGTTGAAAATTAAGGGTTCCAGCAAGTAGACAACCCCACCTGACCTCCCTAGTATCAGGCCTTCATTCTCTGAACACTATAACAGCTTCTGTGTATAGAATGCTTACAAGGGCTTAGCTCCTCACACTTATCACCTCCTCAATCCTCACAATAACCAAGTGAGTATTATTACTGCACCTTATGGGCATGGAACCTGGAACTCAAGAGATTAAAAAGGGTATGGAATTCAGGCTGGTCTGTCCTCCACTGAAACCCACCCTCTTGGCCCAACTCACGCTGCCCAGTGGTGCCCACGCCTGTCCCAAATGCACCATGTTTATTCTACACAATGAGCTGGAGCGTCAACCTTCCTGAAGTCGGTCAGTTTCAAACATGTTTTTTTCTTTCCTGAGGTGAGCATGACTGGCCACTTCATGCACTCCTGGAGAAGGCTCGCGGGAGCCACTTTTAGGAATGTCAAGCAGCTGCTGACTCCTGAGTCTGGGTGAATTTGTGTGAAGAGCATAAGGCACTGTTTCTTAACCAAAATGCTTCCTCTCACAGTGCAGATGGGGTGTCACAGGAGATCATTGGCTTCCCGACCTCTCGAGAAGCCTCAGCACACGTGTGGAAGTTTAGAGGCTCTTACACAATCTGCCCTTGATCCTCTTTGGAGACGCTTGCTTTCCCCTTAGTTAAACAGTCATGCGACACCTTGGAATCACTGCTGATTCCAGATGGGACCTGGATGCCAGAACGCAATCCTAGCCCTTGGTAGGTGGCAGGAGTATGCGAAGGGCTGCAAGTGAGGGCGTCTGTGGTGGGCACCATGGAGAGGGCCATAGAGTGGGGCTTGGATCACACAGGCAGGACTTGAGTAATATGATCTAAGACCTTACTTACCTTCCCTGGGACACAGTTTCCTCATCTCCAAAGTAAGGAAAATAATCCCAGTTGTAAAGGATTGTTGTACAGGTTAAATGAGATTAAAGAGTGAAGACCTTGATGCTCTTAGCTCATGTGTGGCTCTCCATAAGTGCTACTTAGTGCCACCTCTTTCCCCTCCCTCTTTCTTTCCTTCTTTCCTTCCTTTCTTCTAGTTTCCATTTTTATTTTTCTTCCTCCACCTGACTCCCTGAAGCTTCACTTTGAGAACTGGATGTTGTCGGGTGGGTCAGGACAAGAGGCAGGGAAGTGGCCCCCTTGGGCAGCACAAATGCCATGAAACCTTGACAATACCTCCTTAGTCCCCCAGCCAGAACCAAGTCCCCAATACCCCCTTCATTCTAAATATATGTAGGGTGGGGAAAGAGCAGAAGCGCAATTGTACTCCCCCTCTCCTCCTAACACAAAAGGAATTCCTGGAACGAAAGAACAAAGTATACCCCCACAAAAAGAAGACAGTTAAAAAGTGTCTGCTGCCACATAATAAAGGAGAAATAACACTTAACATCAGGAGATGACTCTACTTTCCAGTTCATATTTGAAACCAGGGGTCCTTATTGCTGCTGGCTCATTCATTCAAGCATTCATTTTCTATTATGAATAAAAGTAATAAGTTTAGCCAATTTCTAGTGCTTGTGAAGTTGTGCTTTTCATCACCAAGGTTAGCTGACTGCTGGTAATGTGGTCTCCCAGAGGACTCTCAGGGAGCAGGGACTGGGCAGATGCTGCTTGTGGGGCAAAGAGGAGGGGAGGAGGGTCGCCTGCCGACTACACCTCCTTGCCTGCCCTGGACTTCCTTCTTCTCATACCCTGCCAAGCTCTGCCTGTTATCTGACCTTGGCTTGAAACTCACCTCTCCAAGGAGTCCTCTCTTTTCAACCCTGAGCATCATGACCACTTCAGTGTGTCTTCCCAACACCTGAGCACAGAGTCTGTGACTGGTGCTGAGTGTGATGTAGGACAATTAGGAGATGGCAGACAGTGTGCTGGGACTGATGGGGAAGCACCTGGCAGGACTCCTTGCCCAGGCTTGGGACCAGGAAGGTTTTCTGAAAGGTGTGATATTTAAGCGCCTGGGCTGGGAGCTGCAGGATGAATAGGGGTCAGTTCAGGGAGCTGAGTGGGGAGGGGACGGAGTGTTCATGCAGAGGTTGTCCAGGCTACACACAACTTATTTCGAGAGCCCAGGAAGAGCACAAGGCATTGGTACCCAGACAGCAGAGGTGGGGCACAAGGACTGTTGTGCTTTGCTTGGGGCCTTGGGACAGGTTATTATCGCTCTGGGGACCCCTGTACATCTGTGTTGTGTTTCTTCTCACAGGCATGCCTTAGGCAAGGGTCCTGGCAAACCAGGACCCACCAGCCAAAGCCAGCATGTTGCCTGTTCTATAAATAAATCTTTATTGGAACATAGCCTCGGTTCCTCATTTACAAATCACCTATGGTTGCTTTTGTGCTATGGTAGCCATGTTGAGTAGCCGCAACAGCAATCATATTACCTGCAAAGCCAGAATATTTACTATATGGTCCTTTACAGAAAAAGCTAGCTGACCCTGCTCCAAGCTCTTTCTGCTGCTTGCGGCAAACCTGCCTCATCTTGGCCTGAAAAACATATTCCTGTCCTGTGTTCTGGAGCTTAAAGTCTATCTGTAGCTAAGGACAAAGTGTTAAGAATTAGTAATATTACAAACTGCAAAAGCAAAGGCTTGACTGTCAGAATACCTATGTTTGGATCCTGGCTTAAACTAGTCACTAATGATTATGTAATAATAATGATGATAGTAGTAATAGTAGCTAATGAAGGGATGGTTTCTATTTATTCAGCAATTATTATGTGATAGGTTTGGAGCTGGGCTTTAAAAAATATATTATTTCATTAAAGTCTCACAAAGAACTCTTGGATGTAGGCTTTTTTAAAATCCCCATTTTATAGATGCTGAAGCTTAGACTCAGAGAGAATAAGTGATGAGGTTGAATCAGTTAAGAATTATATTTTGCTTGTAGCTAAAGAAGAGGAAATAGAAAATCAATACCTTAAACAAAATAGAAGATTTTGTTCTCACGCTTTTCATAGTAGACATCTGGAAATGAGCAAACATGGTAGGTGATATGGCAGCTTCACTGATATTTATGTTCTGCATTCTTATCACATTATTTTTCAGTTTTCAGGTCTCTTCGTGGGCCAAAACAGTGACTATAACACCATTCATCATGTTTACATTCTAGTTGGAGATGGCAAGGAAAGGGAAAAGGGCAAAAAAGGCATTCCTCTACAAAGATCAACAAAATTAGCTTGCATATCATTGGTCAGAATTTACATCACATGCCCATGACTACCTTCAAGAAAGGCTGGGAAATGTAGCTTTTGATGGCATATTCTATTCTTAATAAAATAGGGATCTTCTGCTAACAGAGGATGTATATGGAAAAGGCTGCTAACAATGTCTGCTGCATCTGCTCTTCTCCTCCCCAATTTCTAAGGACTTTGCTATTCTACACGAAGAACCCCCCACTTCAATTTCTAAGGCAGTAGCCCCAAATCTAATCCAGTTACTGCATCCAGTTTGTGCCTTGGGCACCTCTTCATCAGTCTCAGATATGGCTTCTTATGGCCGGGTAACCTATGAACTAAAAGGCTATTTCTCCCAACCTACCATATATCTTTGTGAAAAAAAGATAAAATAACTGCAATTAAAAAAACAATCTTCCTTTCAGAAAAAGGGGCAAAGAAAAACACAATAATCATTGGTTTGTAGTGATGGTTAAATCTGCTAGGCAGGAATGGAAAGGACTCTACTTTGGCAAAGGACTGGGTGTCTTGGCAGGTCCATGTGGCTTCCCCACCTCTACTGTCTTGGGAAATGGCTTCTTGGGGAGGGTCCTTCTTGACAGTCATCCTCCATTACCCATCTCATGTTGGCACTGGAGAGCTGATCTTTCCTGGAGGATGCACAGTTTTGACACCATACAGTGTGGAGTACAGGATCAGGAAATTGAGTGCAGTCACAGGTTGTTGCAGACTGGGCTTGGGATTTCCTTAGAAATATAGTTCCCTCAAATCCAAATGGGCTTCTAGTCTATTTGCTTCTGGTCATTTTAATGTGCAAATGACCACAGCCACATTTTTCTTGTTCAGATATAATGTCTAGGCCTGAATATTCATCTATTTTACTCACTGGCCTCTGCATCTTGGCCCATCTCCCTCACTCTTAAATTAATGGTGACTATGATAACACCCTCTACGTGGTCCTCAGTTGTGCATTGAGTGAGTCCCATCATCTTCAGAGAGCACTTAATTGAAGGTCTTTATAAAGGCTTGGGTCATCGTTTTGTCTTCTACTGGAGTTCCTGCTTCAGCCCCAATTTATAATTTTCAGTTTGGGATACAGTCACATGTGGTTATTTTTTCAGCTTTGCAAAAACTCACTTAACTTACGCAGGGGCTAGGTTGAAAAATGTAGTATTTCCTTTCCTCTCTGCTTACATGCTCTCGTGGAAGCCCATTTCTCTCTTGCAGGATTTTGTGGGAAGTGACAAAAATGAGTCAAGTCACACCCACGTTTTGCTTTATTTCTACCATTTCCCAGTGCTATAGCTTCAGAAGGCGTGTGAGCTGATGTTCCAAGGAACAGTAGGGACCTGATCAAATGCTCTGCCACTATTTGCACGTTGCTGGCTTTTTAGATCGTTGGCCTCACCCTCCCTGTGCTGCCTGATTCCCTGCAGAATTTGGGCTACATTCTAGTTCTATTACATACAGGACCCCACATCAGACACCAGTTTCTTTATGAGTTAGGAATTGCATCTGTCTGTTAATAGAGATGTGACCTTGGTGGCCAAAACACCTAAGGGTTGAAGTGATACAGTTCCTAGGCTCGTTATGCGATTAAGCGGTAGAGTCAACATTGGACCATAGATGGCCTGCCTCCCAGCCTTCTTGCCTCCCTGCCTGACTTTCCTTCCTCCGTGCACAGGCACTGTTCTATATTGCCTCGACTGACTTCATTCAGCTTCAGTTTCTTTATCTGCAGAAGAGGAGCAATCATGTACCTGCCTTGTAGGGCTGTTTTGAGAAGGAAATATGATATGGTATAAAGTGTTATATGAATATTTGGCATTATTATTAATGAGTTTTCCATCTGGGAAACTAATTTGCATTTTAAACCCAATTTTCAATGCCCAGCCCCAAAGGAGTGATGTTAGTGAGGAAGATTTCAGGCCTCACGAAGGCCAGTATTAGAAACATGAATTCAGTAACAGAACATAGGCAGTAATGTCCAACCCCTTCCTGTCGCCCTTTCTAATTTCCTCCTTCTCAGTTCATTTCTCTCCTTTAATCTTTCCTAGCCTCCCTCTCTCTCCCCACCAAGGCAGTGAGCAGGGGCTACCTGGTGTGGGTGGGAAGACCCCACATGAAATCCTACTTAGAGATGAGCCAGAAAGTCAGGAAGGAGCCCAAAGCCCCTGTGTCTCAGGAGCCAGGGGCCTTTTCTCACAGGAGTTGGTACAAAGAGAGTGAAGATGCCCTGGGAGAAGTTCCCTGGCCAAATCAGAAATGGATGTGTATGTGGGGTGAAAGACAAGCCTCAATAACCAGTCCCATGGAACAGAACAGGGTCTCCTCTATGCTGGGGGCCTCGTCCTTATTATAGCAGAAAGCCTCAAGCCTAGACCTGGGAAAACACTTCCTAGGCATAAAGATTAAGATATATCTTGAAGCACTATTTAGGAAGGGCATAGGGTCACTTTTTTTTTTAAAGAACTTTTCTGTTTTCAAATGGTTATAAAATAAAGTGCCAAAATTTACAAAGAAGAAAATAAAGATTGTCCAATCTCATCCCCAAGAGATGACCCTGTTATCCTTAGGTTCTGTGGCCTTATTGACCTCTCTCTATGGATGCAGATAGACAAGAAAAGGTGGGCAACATTAAGAAAATGGAGTCAGCCGGGCTCGGTGGCTCGGTCTGTAATCCCTCACCTGGGGAGGCTGAGGTGAGTGGATTGCTTGAGCCCGCGGGTTCGAGACCCGCCGGGGCAACCTGGTGAGACCTCCTCTCTATAATAAATCAAAAATTAGCTGGGCGTGGTAGCGCGCGCCTATAGTTCCAGCTATGTGAAAGGCTGAGGCGGAAGGATCGCCGGAGCCCAGCAGGTTGAGGCTACGGTGGTCGGGAGCGGCCACTGCACTCCAGTCTGGGTGACAGAGTGAGACTCCGACTCAAAAAAAAAAAAAAAGAAAATGGAGTCGTAGCTGGGCTCGGTGGCTCAGCCTGTAATCCCTCGCCTGGGGAGGCTGAGGTGAGTGGATTGCCTGAGCCCGCGGGTTCGAGACCCGCCTGGGCAACTTGGTGAGACCTCATCTCTACAATAAACCAAAAATGAGACGGGCGTGGT
>CAUYQG010137779.1:0-33614 GCA_963574415.1 Tarsius wallacei | reverse complement strand
TGAATCAGGCGTGCTGGCTCAGGGCACACAGTCTAGTCAGGGAGTGGTCAGGGGGACTGATGGGCTACTTTTATTGCTGTTCTGGGGCAAATCTAGGACTCAATGATAGACATTTTTCTTTCCCTTGTAGGTGAGAAACTTGCTACTGCTCAAATGCCTGCCCCCATCCTCCCTTATCAGTCACCACCATTGCCAAGGTGGTCTGAGCAGATGGAGACAGCTCACTCCTGGAACTTTATTCATGAAGAAGGATGACATATGAAATCCGGGTTGTATCCAATTCAGATACAACACTATGAAAACAGCAAGAAGCCAGAGTCTGCAATTAAATTCTGAAATTGTGGGTGCTTGGAAAGTTAGCACAACCAAGAAAGGAGGAAATGTTTCTTTTTTATTTTTTTTGAGTTGGAGTCTCACTCCGCCGCCCAGACTGGAGCACAGCGGCACGCTCCCGGCCACCGCAGCCCCAACCTATTGGGCTCTGGCGATCCCTCCGCCCCAGCCCTCCAAGAAGTTGGCCGGGCATGGTGGCGCGCACCTGTGGTTCCGGCTGCTTGGAAATCAAATTATTTTATACTTATAAGTCATGCAGTTTTTTTTTTCCTCACCAATAATGTGCCAGGAGTCAAGATAAGAAACCTGAATGACATACTCTTATAGATTGCAACTTCAAGAGGGAGACAAAATGTGCAAGCATGTATGTTACAGCACAACTTGGCAAATATAAAAGCAGGTGTATAAGCAAAGTGCCCATAAACAGCTTAGGTGGGAGTCCAGATATGACACGGCATAATGGATTTATTAGCCATAAGACTCTAGGCTATCAGTTCACATCTTTGTAATTCTGTCTTCTCGTTTATGAAGTGGAGATCATACAATCGGGATGTCATAGCATTAAGGTGTCTGGGTGTGATATGGAGTCCCTCTCTTTCCATAGATCCCAGATTCCTGATAATAGAAGGGAATCCCAGACATTTACTGCCACAATCATTTTGGTTTACGATCATCCATGTCTCGAGTTTCTGCTATTAGGATCAGGTGAAAATTCTCTACCACGATTTACAGTTCCTCACCACTTCCTTCCATCTATTTCTCCCACCTCATTCTGCACTAACTGTCCGTGGCAGAGAAAGAGACAAAGCCATTCTAATCAGGGAAGACATTAAGCAAATAGTCTCAGAGACCCAATATCTTGTCATATTAATAGATATGTGGAAATTGAAGGTACCCAAATTTGGAAGCCACGTGAAGAGTAGCAACAGGTGGCCCAGAAAGACAGGTTGGCATGAGATTAGATAGTAAAATAAATAGATAGACTTTGTTAGACATGTCTGCAAGAGATTAGACAGCAAGATAAATAGGTAGACTTTGTTTTATAAATAACAGAAAACTAACAGAGGACTTTGGATCTTCAGTTGTCTTGTTTTTACAAACAAATCATTTAGAAATCATTACACTTAATTTTGGAAGAAGAGTGATGGTGGGGAAGGTGGACTCAACCGACTTAACAGGTGGGAGCTGAGATCAGTCAACCACAGAGGCATTCTAGGTGAGGCATGATAAAGGCCCGATGCAAATCTCTGCTAAATGAATCTACCTATCTCAGGGTCAAATAAAGTGTTTGGCAATTATGTGCAACCACCACATTAACTCTTTAACCTGTCACATATCTCTGAAACACAGGACTGGGAGAGACCATAAGACATGCCCAACTCATGTCATGGTTTAATGTTCTCAACTTCAAGATAGCAGGTTGCATAACTCAATCCCTCTGTTAAATGATGACTGCCTGAATTTACTATCCAAATTTCCAAAGATTAATACTTAATCTGGTTACTTATTTAAGAGTCTCAGCCAGGTTCGGTGGCTCAGCCTGTAATCCCGCGCCTTGGGAGGCTGAGGTGAGTGGATTGCCTGAGCTCGCAGGTTCGAGACCTGCCTGGGCAACTTGGTGAGATCTCATCTCTACAATAAATCAAAAATTAGCCGGACGTGGTAGCACGCGCCTGTAATTCCAGTTACTTGGAAGGCTGAGGCGGAAGGCTTGCCGGACCCCCAGCAGGTCGAGACTGCGGTGGCCGGGAGTGGCCACTGCACTCCAGTCCAGAGTGAGACTCCAACTCAAAAAAAAAAAAAGTGTCTCTTAACTATTACATTAGCTTGGAGAGTCCTGCTCCACCCATCTCTATACATCAAGACTGAATATCATTCCGCTATAACCTTCAGCTCAATTTTAAATGCCCCACGCTTCACTAGCAAAGTGCCTGCGTGAAGACTCAGAAACCAATGGCACTTTTAGCCTATTGTGGAGGCTCTGTTATCTTCACTTGGTTTAGAGTGTAGAGTGGACTATTACACGCCATGGGGGTCTGGAACCTGGGGCTTCTCTCAGATAAGGAAATATCACCTAAAAGCTGCTGTATTCAAGGCTCTGTCCGTTACTGATAAGCTAAGAGGATATACAGATCATCACAGCTATTTCAGTCTTCTAAAGTAATAGTCAAACATCATCTAACAATAGGCTGCTGGGATTAGACTGGAGGTGGCTTGCTGAGATGGCCCATCTTAGGCCTGGCTCAGTCACTATCCCTTCTGGCAGCTTAACCCCAGCGGTGTCAGAGAATTGCACAAGTCTGTTAAGATCTAGCAAGACATTTACTCTTTGCCAGTCATTAAAATAAAAGCCTTCTTTTTTTAGCCTTTCCCTCTATTTACCAGGTATTCTTTCCCAATAAAGCAACTATGCATTCCTCAGGAACAAATGCCGATTAAACATTTGCCACTGCTAACCTTTATGGCAGCTATTGATGTTTGACAGCATATAACTTAAACACTTCAGCAGAGCTTAGCATATTTCCCCAAGAAGCAATTGGTGGAAGTAGATAGGAAACAATATACTTTTCAGTAATCAATCTGTGCCTGACTGCCTGTATCTCTCTCTTCCTTTTCTCCTTCCTCTCTGGGATGTTGCCATGGTGTCAAATTACTTGTGCTGTGAGTGCCCGCCGTTTAGGATTTAAAATGAAGTAGATGTGTATACCTATTACAGAAAACTTAGGGGAAAAATATTTAAAAAGTAGAAAGAGCAACAAGAAAAAATCCATTATAATAAATCAACGAAACACCAACTGTTTTAGAATAATTCCCAAGAGTATTATTTTTCTATGAATAAAATTTTGGAGTTTTGCTGGATTTCTGTTTTGGTTTATTTTTAGTGTGTGCATCAATATGATCTGTGCTAACTTGTTATAGTCAAGAGTCTATGGGTTATAAGTGACAAAAACCCAAATTAAATTAGCTTGAGGGAAAAATAAGATAGTTGAATTTACTTAAATAACTTGGAAGAACAAGAATAGACAGGTGTTTTTCTCGATTATTACCAAGAGGAAGCATTCACCTAAAGTGTCAAGAAGAGGGAGAGTGTTTTGATGCTCTGCCAATTTAGGACCCCAGAGGAATGAGAGACATTCTGGCTCCCAGGGAAGGACTCTGGTTGACCCTAGATGAGTTTTAGTGTCGGTGCAGAGTATTGTGACTGACACCCCTGAGAACTATATGAAATTAGGGAAAAGCAATTTCCCAAAGTAAGGAAAAGCACTGTTTCTAAAAAGTGCAGCTAGGAAGAATAGCATAGATGAATATTTATTCAACCCAAAGATGAATATTTTCTAACGCCATAAACCATTTGTTTTCTAGGAAGTAAGAATACGCCCCATCCTAGCATGAGGACTCACTACACAGTACTTCAATGGCTGCAGTTTCCTGATGCTGGCTGGACCAGCAAGCTGACGCTATGGGAATTGTCCCGCTGTTTGCTTGTATCCACGCTTACTTACAGTGGTTAGTGCTCAGTACAGTGCCTTGCATATGAAATGCACTCAGCAAATGTTGCTCCATGATGAACAAGAAGATGCTTACGCTGAGTTCAGGGATTTTTCTAATTAATCTGTATTTAGGATAAAGGAGCGAGATGAAAATTCCTTGTATCCACAAGCAGGACACGGAAGACTAACGACGGAGAGATGAAAGTAACTTACCTCGTTCATTAAGTCTAAAGGGTAATTTAAGTTTTACTTGCCTGTCTGTTGCTGGCAGGAGACTGCCCTACTCCATATGTCCAAAGAAGATTAAGCAAACCAGAACTGATGGAAAGAAGCCACTTGGTGCATGCAGTGGAAAGAGCTCCAGCTTTGGAGTCGTGAGACATCAGCACTGGCAGAGGCTCTTAACCTCTCCAAGTGTTAGTTTCCTCATTTGAGCAATTGAGTTAAGAACGTCTGCCATGGCTGCTTCTCGGGGCTGCTGTGAGGAAGGAAAAACCGAAGGCACGAGAAAGTTCTTCACGAATTGTAAAATTCTGCCTACATAAATGATTCTTGCCATAATGACTCTAAGATGTTCTTCAGTGATTCGAGGTTATAGAACTCTTTGAAAATGAAATTCACATGATGAGCTTGATCTCTCCAGAAAAATGCACATACTTGAAAAATTATATTTATATGATTTCAGAAAGTTTATGACATTCCTGAACTCAGAGTTCATGGTTCTCAGGTCAAGTATTCTGGGCCTAAAATATTGTAATAATTAAAAACTACAAGCTATGTCAAGCCTCAGAAAATTACATCCCAGACTCCTGTGTGCCCATCACTGACATTTTTCAAATGTTATCATTGTGACTTATTTACTACAGATCTTTTGTTAAGAAATTCATCATTACAAATATGAACCAAATCCAAGCATGCCACTTTGCTTTAGAGTTTTTTATGCAAATAAAATCGAAAAGGTTGTCCCTGCTCACAAGTTATTTTCATAGTCAGATGGGCATTTATAAAGAGAGAAAAACAAAACAAGATGTGGTCATTACGAAAGCTTGTAAAGAAGAGCGATCACTAGGAAAACCAAAGCCATCCAGACAATGGTCACGGAGGAGGCTTTCTCTAAGATAGCTTTTAACAAAGGGGGATAGATATATGGGTAAGAGATATCTGGCACACAACAGGAAGTCAAGCAATATATGTTGAATGAATAATTAAATACATGAATGAATAAATGAATGAATGGGTGGGTTTCTTGATTGCTTATTAAGTGCCATGCACTGTGCTAGGTCTTGGACACATAATAAACAAATTAGACATGTTCGCTCATCTTAAGGAGATTCCACTACAGAGGAAAGATAAGTAGAGATCAAATAAAGAGAATGTGGTAAGATAAAGTGTGGTACTTTTATTGGAGAGTGTGCAAACAGGCTTTCCAGAGGAAGTGTCATTTGAGGTTGGTTTTGAAGTAAGGATAGAATGTAAGTAAAGATGATTAAAAGAAATAGAAATCTGAAACAGTGTGCTGTTAATATTGGAGCATCATGGGAAGACACAGCCAATGTGGCCAGAGTCAGGGAGGAGACTTGGAGTGCATCTGAAGATAAATTCCAACTTCCTTGATGAGAAGAATAACCAAATGTTTTATTAAAAAACAGACTCCCAGCTGGGCTTGGTGGCTCAGCCTGTAATCCCACGCTTTGGGAGGTTGAGGTGAGTGGATTGCCCGAGCCCGCGGGTTCGAGACCCACCTGGGCAACTTGGCGAGACCTCATCTCTACAATAAATCAAAAATTAGCCAGGCATGGTAGCGCGTGCCTGTAGTTCCAGCTACTTGGAAGGCTGAGGTGGAAGGATCACCGGAACCCAACAGGTCGAGGCTGCGGTGGCCAGGAGCGGCCACTGCACTCCAGTCTGGGCGACAGAGTGAGACTCCAACTCAAAAAAAAACAAAAAAACAAACAGACTCCCAGCTTCTACCTCTCAAGATTTTCATTCAGAAGATGGACAGGTATCTCCACTGTTTACTCACAACCTGGGGAATGATCACTCTCAGGCAAGTTTAGAAAATAATACTAGAGGTAATAAATATTCAACGGGGGCTTTAAACTGTAAAAAGGTATAATCGGGCCTGAAATTTGTAACCACTTTTTAAAAAGTCAGTGTGGATTCATTAGATGAAGGTTGAAGCGGGAAAATATTATGATGCCCTAGTAACTCATGGCAAGATGTAACAGCTTTTTTATAGCTAGCTAAATTCTTCTTGTTTTATTTCTTCTTGCTTCACTTCAGTGCAGATAAACCAACAGCTGGTCCTTCATGGACTCAGCCTCTGTTTTCTAAAGTCTTAGTCCAAAGTACTATTTGCTTTAGCTCCTACTAAGGAAGTCTCCTCAGACCTTCTCCGAATTAACCAAGCTCTGGGGCCCTGCAAGGAGAGACAAGAGCTTATTTACAAGCCTAGACCAAATTCTCAGCAATCCCTGTACCTTTCTGCTTGCATTTGCTTCTTAAACAGCTAAACAAAGACAATGACCCAATCAACCAATTCTGCCATTTATTCATTCATGCAGCAACACATATAGACAGTGATATAGGCACCATGCTAGGTACTGGAAACTGGATAAAAATAAAAGTCCCTTGTTTTTTTTAGAGTTCAAAGTTGTCAGGAGGAGGAGAAACTAGAAATAAATAAGTTGCCAGAAAATGTACTGACTTGTAGAACAGAGGGGAATAAAGTGCTGATGAGTGGCGTCAAAGAAGTTTTACAGAGAAGGTGATATCTGAATTGAATCTGGAAGGAAATAATAAATGTTATAAATACAAATATATAAATAATAGAAAGTTTCCAAGTATAAATGGCCGATGAGGGAGAAAAATAATGCCCACAGTCTTGGTGTTCTCTATGAAATACTTGGGTTTACCAGCTTCTTTTATTTAAACGTATCCCTGATCCTTGTTAAACTTTCCCCTAGATACGCACAACCATTTATCCTGTTTGCTTCATAGTTTTAACTCACAGCTAGGTAGAATCACTAACATCCCCTCGGGTTTAAGCCAGGAGAATGACACAAACTCGCCCAGGCTCACCTGCAAATTCTGTTCCTATTGTCTGAGGTTCACTTTGGAAACCAAACCTGAAACCAGATAATTTTCACATAGTTTCAAGTTTCACCATCAACAATTCACATGATACCAGGCCCAATTCATGTATAATATAGGCAGGTGTAAAATTTCAGCCACAAGTCACTACAGACATATGTTGGATGGGCCTTGAACTTGGCATCACCAAAATGATTTGAGCTTCCATAGAGAAAATATTTCCATTTATCATCGCTGCAAGTATCCTTGCCTCCAACCCACACACACCAACAGCCACTGGTTCAATTGTGGAAAAAACACTTCCCAATTTGCAAAGCACAGACAGCAGATGCACCATCTCCAAATGGACAGTCTGGTATGTCGAGGCATAACAATGGCCAGCCACAAAGCTTAGTGAAAACTAACACAACATTTAGAATAATGGGAGGTGATGAATTGAATCTGCAATGAGGACTTAATATGTGATTTTAAAAACCACTAACAAATGAGAAAACTTTCCAACTTGCAGCAATGTGGAAAGTAATGCAATAATATATTTGATTAGAAAGTACTTCAGGATGTATTAATGTAAGCACTTAGCAAGTCTCTCAAACATACCATTGTGCACCGAGCATATAGATTTTTTTCAAACATCCATTTCCACTTTAGGTTGTACTCTAGCTGATTGCTCTAAATGCAGGGGAAGTTCTGCATGCTCTTTTATTTCATGTTCACTAAATCCAAATCTCTTGGTCTCATTTTGTTTTTGATATTTTCAAATTAAAAAAAAAAATCTTGAAGCTCTGTGTGTCTTCATAAGCTATGCACATTAGCCTGGTTCGGAAAGTATCTTTCCTCTTTGAATCCTTGTAAAACAGTCATTGAACACTTTACCCTTTCCCTCCAATTCTCTTGGGATCCTGATTTACTTTAAATTCAAAAGGGCAAAACATTCAATCAGATAATAAATTCATAGTTAACCTGGAAAGGCTTATGTTTAACTAGTGTTGGAAATGTGTGTGTTCAGCTGTCTTGACACAGGATGCAGCACTTGAGAGACAAAGAAAAAGAGAATGCCAACCCAGGGACGGTGGGTGGCGGGCGGAGGGGTGGGGGTGGGGGGGGAGGCAGAGGGGGTGGGGGTGGTGGTGAAAAGAAAGAAAAAAATAAAAATAAGTCTTGTTTCCCTAAATAAAAATGTTAGGAAAGTATGGAAAACTTCCAAAGTTTTATCGGGGACTAAGTACCCCATGTGAATTTGAGAAAAGGTTGCAATTGTAAAATTAAACATAGGTTCACCATCAGTGAGTAGAAACTCATCAGAAGATAAACCAGGGGACCTGCCTCACTCCCACCACAAGACAACCATTAGCAGAATGACCAAGAGAAGGGAAAGGACCCCAGAAGGAGGCAGCACAACACTGCAAGATCCAGCCTATGGCAGCAAAAGAAAAGGTCGTTACTTCAGAGTCACTAACTTGGGTGTACATCTAAAGCACCTGAGGAAGGTTTTTGTGTTTTTTGGTTTTTTCATTTGGTTTGGTTTGGTTTGTAAAAATAAGCATGCCTGCACAACTAATCCGAGACTCATTTTAAATTCTGAACTGTGAAATTCTCCCCAAACTGCTAACACCATAAACCCGTATCCTTTCTCTGACACCCACAACCATCCTCTCACTAGCCATGGCTGACAATGATGCTTAACTGACTGCCTTCACTATGTCCACAGTTTTCATTAATAGCCACTGCAGTCTTCCTACAAACACATACCAGCCCCTGGATGGGATGAAAATATCTCAATCTTTATCCCTGGGTGGATTCGTTTGCTAAAGCTGTCATAACAAAGTACCACAAGCTGAGTGTCTCAGAACAACAGAAATATATTATCTCAAAGATCAATAGGCTAGAAGATTGAGAACAGAGGTGTCCATAGGTGCTCAGCCTCACTAATCATCAGAGACATGCAAATGAAAACCACATTGAGACACTACCTAACCCAGCAAGAATGGCCATCATTAATAAAACTAACAACAACAGATGCTGGCGAGGATGTGGAGAAAAAGGTACACTTCTACACTGCTGGTGGGAATGCAAACTAGTGCAACCTCTTGGGAAAACTGCGTGGTGATTTCTGAAAGAACTAGAAATTGACCTTCCATTGGACCCAGTAATCCCCCTATTGGGAATATACCCAAAGGAACTCAAATCATTCTACCAAAAAGATACCTGCACACGCATGTTTACGGCAGCACTATTCACAATTGCAAAAACATGGAACCAACTGTGCTGCCCATCGAAACTTGAACTGGATACAAAAAAATATGGTACATATACACAATGGAGTATTGTGCAGCCATAAAGAAAGCAAACATATGGACTTCACGGCAACTTGGATGAATTTAGAGTCTATCATACTCAGTGATCTATCACAGAAACAAAAAACAGAGTACCATATGTTCTCACTCATAATACTATATTATCATAATACTATAAGAAAGGGATTGGTAGTAGTGGGAAATTGATGAGGGGGCACACCTCATCAACAAGGGTACCTGCATAATGAACATTTGTATACCTAACCCTGAATTGTGCCCCACATTTTTAAAATAAAAAATTTTGAAATTAAAAAAAAAGATCCATAGGCTAGAAGACAGAGAACAAAGGTGTCTGTAGGATTGGATCCTTCTAAGGGATATGAGGAAGAATCTGTTCCATGCCTTTCTTCTAGCTTCGGTTCATTTGCTGGAGATATTTGGCATTTCTTGGTTTGTAACAGCATAACCACCATCTTCACACAGCATTCTACCTAGATGTCTCTCTCTCTCTGTGTGTCCAAACTTCTGCTTTTTGTAAGTATGCAGTCATATTGGATTAAGGACCACCCTAATGACCTCATCTTAACTCGCTCACCTGCAAAGATCTTATTGTTAAATAAGGTCACATTCACAGTTATTTGAGGTTCAGATTTTAACATCTTGTGGGGCACACAGTTCAACCCATAACACTAGGCTCCTTCATTCATTCAAGCAACAAGCATCTATAGATCAGAGTTTTAGAACCAGGGACTGTTCTAGGCAGTGGATGCATCAAGGCTAACATGACAACTTTAAGATAATGGAATCTTTTTATAAGATGTTGATATCATATATACTATAAGAATAATGAACACATTATAGTCCTGGGGAGAAGTAGCTCATTAATTCATTCATTTATTGATGATTTCTGTCATGCAGAGTATTGTGATAGGAGAGATAAAACATAGTCCCTGCCCTCAGGATGCTTATTTCCTAGCCAGGGACACATAGGTGCACGCGCATACCCACACACACACACACACACACACACACACACACGAATTGAATACTAAGTGTGTAACAAATGCTAGAAGAGAAGAATGTATATTATCTGAAAGCAAAAGGGGATAGCTAACTGAAGCAGGAGGAGTCAGGAACTGCATCCAAGGGGAAATAATACATAATATGTGTCGTAAAAGATATGTGGAAGTTGGGTCTAGGGTCGAGAGAATAATGGCTTTCCAGGCATAGAAAAGAGCATGTGTAAAAGCAGAAAGATAGGAAATAAGCATGAAATATTTGGGGAACTGTGAGTGAATGAGTTAGTTGGGAGATGGGGGAGCATGGGCATGAGAACATGACAAGAGACGAGGTGTTGAACAGTGCTTGCAGTCTGGCCTTCTTCTAGGAGTTAGTAGAGTCAAAAAAGGGGAGTAATGGTGCTGGATAAGTAAATCACAAATAAAATTCTAAGCTTCGCAACCAACTGAATGGACCTCCACTTTGAGCCAAGGTAATCCCAGAGAAACCTGAAAAACTGAATTCTATCCATAAAGGGAGGGGAGGTCAGACATGTCTCATTACCTTCCCTCCCTTTTGGAGTTCAAGCACAACTGACCAGGATTAACATTAAAACAGAGATCATAAGACTGACAAAATAGACTTTGTGGCAATAAGACACCAAATTCCAACCTGTTGCTGGCATAGCATCACATTTTCTCTGAAGGCTACCACCTGAGAAGCTTCATCTGTATAACAAGAGTCTTGGCTTTCATACCCTTGTGTCTTAGCTCAAGTATCCCTTATTACTAAAGCCTTTTGTCTAGAGGCTTTAGACAAAGATCAATGCTTCCAACCAACTACCAATCAGAAAATCTTTGCATTCACTTATGACCTATAAACCATCTCCTTCAACACATCCCTCCTTTTTAAGCTGAGCCCATGTACACATTCCATGTATTGATTCATATCTTTGCTTGTAATTCCTTTCTCCCTAAAATGTGTAAAACCAAACTGTAACCCACTCACAGCAACAGAAAGAAAGTTGTATTAGATAGAACTTTCCCAGGACCACTTGAGACTGTATCTTAGACCACGGTTATTCACACTGGCTCAGAATACACCTCTTCAAAATTTTTACACAGTTTGGCTTTTTCACCAACAGATAGGTGTTTCAGGAAACTCATTTTGAGAACAGTATGGATAATGGGATGGAGGAAGGCAAAGCTGGAACCATGAAGTTTACCGTAACAGTCCAGAGAAGAAATAATGAGAGAAAGGTACCTATAGAAACCTAGAAGAAACTTAGCTTAGTCTTTTTGCCTCCGCATAACCATTAGAAAGCGTTCAGATATTCTGCAAAACAAGCAGCAGCCTATCCCATCCCATACTCCCTCACCAAATCCCCTTCAGTTGCAAGACCAGGACAGCCCAACCATTCATGGTTTAGCATAATAATCTCTAGTAAACTTTTGATTCCTTATCAAGCCAAAGCCATAAAAGTAATAATACGACCACAACCACCCCATCTTTGGTCAAGGAATTTGTGAGTAGCAAATGTCTGAGTTTGTGAATTGCAAATGTCTAACAAGTCTCTTGCAGAAATCTCCCCCCCCCCCCACCAGGGTTAACCTAATCAACCCTTTGTGACCTACATGACACAGATAAGCCCCACCATGGCAGCAACCATGTGACTAACCCACCCATGTACCTGCTGTCCATCATCTGACATCAGTACCTGCACTTGTTTGCCCCTTTGTGATGATGTGGAAGCAAATCACTCCCCAATCACCTTAACGATCTTCCCCCATCTAGTGGAATGGTTAAAAGGACTCAACCACAAGCAACCAGCGGCCATTGCCTTGCTAGACTCTGGTGTAGCCATGTGCTCTTTGAGCTATGACTGTCTCCATGCTTCCTGACTTTGGTCCCCTCCCCCACCTTGGGGAGGTGAATCTTCTCTCTTCCTTCTCTTTCTCTCTCTAATTTACTTTTAAATAAACTTTTCTTTCTTACCTTTTTGTGTGTTGCAATTCTTTGCAATTTACTCGGATCTCTGGGTTACCAGTGCGGTACCTCCAGCATGCCAGCTCCAGCAGCACTGTGTCTCCCTCCCTGAGTCTCTCTCCATCCACTTTCCCTCACCCTATCTAAACCCTAACAGTGAAGACCAGCACTAAGACAGTAGCTGTAGGGTTGTAGGAGAGGAAGGGCAGAGCTTCAGGAGATAGTGAGGGGAGACAGAGATCAAATTTACAGTGACCAGTTAAATAACAGAGCAGAGATGGGGGGGAAAGATGAACTAAGAACACACAATTGTCAGACAAGTTGAATTGTGTTCCCTATTTATGGAATCTTTGAATACTTGCTCTTTGCCCAAACTGAAGCTTCTTCCATGAACAAGGAAAAACTTGTTCTCTAAATTCAGTCCAACATCGTTTCCGGAAAGCTTCCCAATTCACCTCCCCTTATTCTATTCCAAGGATTTTCTGTGTTCATATTCTTGTGAACTTTGTGAATACGTTCTTTGAAATAGCACACTTTTACCCCTAGTCCAATGATTAAATCACAGTAGATAATCAGAAAAAATATGAACTGAATAAAAAGATGTGTTTTTATACTTTTCAACTCTGCCATGTAAGTTTGGCAATGTAGACAGTTTTCCATTAAAATAGATAAATACATAAATCATACACTCTGTATTGCTGGAAGGGTTAAGCTCCAGTTTTTTGGAAAATTTGATAATTCCAGTTAAATGTAGAACCACTCTCCGATGTATTTGGTAGAACTTAATTAGTGTTAATATATAGTTATTACTTAGTGTTATTAACATTGCAAATAATTATAGCAAGACTTCTGATTTCTAGTTCTTCAGTCTTTATACTTTCTCAAGGAGAAATGCCGGAGTGGGACTTTATCTATAACACAAATAGAAGTGGATTGAACATACCCATTCAAAATATAGCAGCAGCAACATCATTCTCCTCTCTTTTATTATTACTTCTAGCACACCATCCATGGGAAAGTGGCTTATCCAAGACCCCACATTCCACTTCACTTGGGCTTTTAATGTGTTTATGAAGCTAGTTAGTTGTTAAATAAACTGCAACGTTTTTTTCCGGTGGTTAACGTTGGAAGCACATTCAACCCAGCTTCTTTAAACTTTGCTTCCAAAGGCATTACAGGAATCTATGAATGAAGTGAAAATGTTTTTGAAACCCAAGTTTCTTTAATAGCCCAAGCAACCATCAGTAAATTGCAGACATTACAGGTATCATTTTCAGTAAGGGTCAGGAAAATTCATTCATTAGAATTACGGGAGATAAAAATTTAAACGTCTCTGTAATATTTATAGGAAAAGTGTCATCAGTATAAAGCGGCCTTAAATCAAATTCATTCATTATTAAGAACTCCTCTACATTTCTGAGTGAAGTTTCTAATGGGATGAAATCTCCTCAGTTGCAATAACATCATGACTATCTATTTATAGCCAAATTGTCTTTGGTTATGAAAAGTGCCTTTTTAGGTTGGGTATTAAAACAGGTCTTCCCTTTGATGGGAGATATCTAACTTTAAATGAATGTAATTTTTTGTTCAGTAAACAGAAGAGATACCTAAAATTGGAAACCCTGACAAATTATAATTATACAAAACATGGCATGCAAGTATAATACTACAGGTTGTCTGAAGTCCAGACTTTGATTGGGTTTTATTTTGTTTTGTGTCTTAAAGCTGGTGTTCTACTTTCTATTTAACATAAAACAAAAAACCCAGAGATCAGAAAGACTCAAGCTTGTACATAAGAATCAGGTCGAATGTGTTTCCCCTTTAAACATTAAGTACTCGGGAGGTCAAGTAGACCGGGTCTCTCTTTGTGTCATTAAAGATCAATTATCATCCTGTTAATGTTCATTTCCTTCCACACATACCTACGCTTTTGACAATAATAGCCCTCTTACAACTATCACTCATCCATTGAGAGCATGCTGCTTTAATACACAGAACTGAAGGCACACCAATGTATCTGTTCATTTCCTATTCATAAATGATATCACCTATGTAATTATTTGCTATTCAATTTGCGAAATTGTGCCTTTTGCTAAGAAAGCCTCGGGGTGCAACCAAATCATTAATTATGATATGTAAAATATTTAAAGCTGGTGACAGCACTCGTGAAACATAAGAAGAACAACACAGCAGGAGCAGAGCTTAAAAATAGCAATAGGCAACATTCCTTGCCTGCACTTTGCCGTCCCAATTACACAGATAATTCAGGCATGAGCAAGAATAATTGAGTCATTCCTCCACTTCGTTCTGAAGTCGTAGATCTGGCCAAATACCAGCAATCTTCAGGGTTGATGAGGAGCTTCTTTTAAATATGCCCGGAGGCTAACAAATGATAAGAAAGAAGAGGAATGAAATGTACCCTCTTCAGTTGGTAGGAAACATTTAATTTCATACTTTATCTATTTATTCAAGGTATAATTTTCTTTCTTTGACCAATTTAGAATATCTGCTAAATGTTTATCTCATGGAAAAGTTGAAGAGCTAGTGACCCAATCAAGGAAATTACAAATCGTAGTCACAGAGGAGACACAAAGCAGATTGGCGGGTCAGATTGCCATTTTTAAAAATGGGAACTGGGGATCTAAGCTTTAAATACTGGAGAAACAGAATCAATAGAGGTTAGACAAAACCCTAATGAAACTTTGGATGCTGTTGATCAGTATGAATTCAAATGATTCTATTCCCAGTAGCCTGTTGAATAACTTGAATCCTATGAACCCTTAGCCGAGAGGACATCTGTAACAACTGTCTGGTCAAGTTGTGTAGGAGGATTGCTCATGATCAGTGGCTGAAGAAACAAGGTTTAAAAGTTAGACATCCTTGAACAATTATTGCAATACTGTAAGAATAGGGTTGGCAGTATCGCGAGGCTGAGGAGAAGGTAGGGGAGGCGGGATTGGCAGTAATGGAAATCTGCCTGGGGCAGGTAGGGCACACCTCACCCACAAGGGTACCTGCATAATGACCATTTGTATACCTTACCCTGAATTGTACCCCACATCTTTAAAATAAAAAAAAGTTAAACAAAAAAGTTGAAGAAATGAAATAAAATACATTTTGGTGCGTAGGTTTTTCCTAAAACCAAAATGCATGAATAATATGACCATTCTCCTCTGGCACCTGTTTACCTTTTATACCATAGTGCTGCTCAAAACTAACTTAGCAGGAGTTCTCTAAAAACCAGCAAAATGATTATAAAGTGAGAGCTTTAAGAAGAGGATAACATGTATCAGGCATATTCAGGACCCAACATCAATATCTTATATAATCCTCACAAAAACCCTGTGAGGTAGGTCTTTTTACAAATTGGGAGAACATTGAAAAGATGTAAATCTAAATCTGATTCTAGAGTCCTATACTTTCAAAGTTACAGTTTTTATAAAAATTAATTCTCCTTCTCTATCTAATATCTGATACCAGATTTTTATTGGCAGTTATTCCCCTGGCAAGGGTTTGCCGAGCATACTAAATCGGTAATTAAGACTCAGAACTCAGTGTGTTTGTGTCACTGCATTTAACATTGGTTTCCTACCAGCCTGCCGTCTCCCCATGCGAGCACAACCAGGCACACAGACACTCAGGCCTCCACGCCCACCAGGCTCATCCCCTTCTGTGCAGGCAGCTGTCAGCATCCCTTACTCATCTCGATACCCTAATAGATCATCCTAATGCTGAATATTTTTGTTGGCATATCTTAACTCAGGTCTCTATTGTCGCGATCCCTTTAAAAGCACCTTCTCTAGAATAAACTTTCCTTTCATACCTTCTCCTCCTACTCTGCCATCTACTCTTCTCTTTTTTTAAGAGATCCTTTCTATTCACTATTTAAGGCTCGGTGACTAGTTTTACACAGCAGTTCCTTTTCCACGTCACTCTGGAGCCAGTCGCTTTGCTGGAGGGTCAGGAAATGAAGGATGAGGCACGCACAGAATTGACTAGGAGGTTTCATATTTCATAATAGACAATCCAGAATCCGTGGACACTGGGGACTCTATACTATAAAACTGTCCATGCTTTGCTCCAGGAAAAGTTTTCTAAACCTAAATAAAATAGAAAATTCCATAATTATGTCTGTACGCCAATATGAAACCACAGGCTAATTAATACATCACCTTCCTCCTGATACTTTAGTCTCCATTTGGAATTAGGTTTTCGTATGAATATTTCCCTACATAAATATTACTAAGTCTGTGCATTTTGCAGCTTCTTTTTCTTTTTCTTTTTCTTTTTTTTTTTGGCATTTGAAAATCAAATCATAGTACACAATAAGTCCGGGAACCATGTGTTTTAGAGAACAAACACTTCTAACTCAGAGTACATCAAGTCACAGCCACAGCGGACCTACCACACACAATCACCAGACATGTTAGACAAAACCCATTCTTGTTTATTGTACAGCATCCGAACAATAAATCCTGAAAATATTTTGAGCCACTTGTTTTTAATTTTTTTCATTTAACGTTGGGAAAGTTTAGTTGGAATCCAAATATTCACTACAGAGATATCTGTACTCCAGTCAGGAGGATGGAAACTCTTCATTCACTTCTGGCGTTTGCTGTATTGGTCAAGCTGATTCAGAGCTGGGTACTTCTCAGTTCTCCCATTTGCATGGCATTCTCTGGCTACGAAACGTGGTGCCACCGCGGGCAACATAATCATTCTACAGAAGGTGGTGCTTCTTCTGCCTACCAGCTATTTTGAGTCTTCTTCAGGGCTGAAGTTTATCAGCCAGATGTAGTCATACTTCACTCAGGCCCTGAACATTCGCTTAACATCTTATGTGAAAACCCCTGTAGGCCTCCCAGAGTAGATCTCAGCTTGTGAATGAAATACAATGGCTTCTACAATAAAAATGCAACCAGAGAACACATGCAGCAATGCCTAACAAGAGATACAAAAAGAGTTCGGGGTAGCAGGAACCAACCACACGGTAAGCAAACCAGAAAGAGAACTGAGCCTGGTATTCCAGCTAAAAAACAAGAGGCTTCAGTCAGCCTGGGATGAGTGAGAAAGGGCTTATGGAAAGCTGTCCAGAGACTCAACACTAATAAGTCAAGTACTTTTGACAGTATGAGGCCTCAAAATACCAGCAGTCTAGTGTGCACACAGAAGCATTCTGAAAGGACCTCTATTTGGAAATATTGCTTGGAAAATGTTTTAATCTCCCACAAGCATGAAAAAAATGCCTTCAAAGTTGGCACTGATTGAAAACTTTTCAAAGAAATTTGCCAGTCTGGTCAAAATCAATTCAAATTAACAATTTCTCTAAAGGAAAAGTTAATTTGATAAGGGAAATACAGAAGAATCTAGACAGAATAATAATTAATATATGGAAAACTTTATCAGAGCGTGTGTGCACACACACACACACAGAGTCATATATAAATATTTATGAGACTTAAGAACTAGAATTCCAATTGATGTTTATATGTTTCATATGAATATTTTAGGCTGAGATATAGTCTGCCTGCTGATTCATTTTTCACATCCCTTGGAAACCATCCTATACTTTCCAATCCACAATATCAATATTTCTGCCACTCCTTTAAGAGAGACCTGTATAATAAAACTTTGTAAACCTAACCCTGAATTGTACCCCACATCTTTAAAATAAAACATTTTAAAATAAATAAATATGACACGTTTATAAAAATAAAAATAAAGCTAGTAAGCATGCATTAAAGTTTAAAAAAATAAAAATAAAAGGGACCTTTATCAATGTTCTGCTGATCACAATCAATTTTTGTATTCTTCTATTTATTCCACTTATCTTTATCAAAATAAGCGATTATAAAGTCTACTATGCAAATAAGATACTCCTTCCCAAAATATCTATATCTAAGAATTTTTTAATTTGCAAATTCATGTCTTCAAATAAAACAGTGTTATAGGCAATAGGCAGTCTTCCTTAAACACTCACTTTAGATTTATTTTTAAAAGACGAAAAATATCAGGCAAGTGTCTGCAATTATAATTTTTGTCACAGAGAAAATTCACACTGACCTTTGAACATTTTCTTCTAGCCTCTTATTTTTCAATATATATCCCCCAAAAGTACTCAAAGCCCACAAGTAAACTCTTGATAAGGATGTCACAAAGAACCATCATTTCCTTTCATAACCCATTCCTTCACATTCAGTGAGGTAATTCCAGTTTTCTGATATTGTAGTGTTATATCTTAACTCCAGTGTGATTTTATCAGTGTTCTGGTTTCTACCTTAACAAAGTAAAAAAACAAAAAAACTGAAATCAGAAGAAAGATGGGCAGTAAGTGTAAAGAGAGCTATTCCCAGAGTCGTAAGGGTTAAATAAAATAATCTGTAAAAATGCCTTCTGCAATGCTAATATGGTGAAGGAATTAAATAATTCCTTATTATTATTATTTGCTTTTTACAACACTTTCTACATGTATATTGCCTGGGGCAACAGTCTAGAGAGTAGTGGCTAAGAATATTTACTTTGAAATAAGAGACCTGAATTCAAATTTTGATTCTGTCAAAAGACCTTGAGCAAGCATTTAGTCTCTTTGCTGCTAGGTTTTATCCTCCCTACCTATAAAATGGAAATAATAACGCTTGCTGCCCAGAGTTGTAGTGATTATTAAATATAATCACACATTGAAGTCTCTAACTCAGACACTGGCCCATGACAGATACTCAGTCAGTTATATCTAATATTTGTATTTTATTTTTTTTCCTATGCCCCCTGAGGTCATCATCTGTATTTTATGCCTGAGGAAACTAAGTGTGGAGAAGTTAAGAGACTCGTTTTCTGGAGAAAGAATAAGGAAGGAAGCTGAGGCAAGCATTTTTGACCCCTGACTAAGCCACCTTCTTCCCCATGGAGGGACACAGTCTCTATGGTCTAGATACAGAGAGGCAAGCTGGATTACATTCTTCATTGCCGTCAAAAACAAAAAATGAATTCCAATACAGTGAAGACCCTGAAATACATTCAGTATATTAAGACATTTCATTCAGTATATGAGAATCCCACAACTCATTTAATGAATGAATTTCAGCAAGGTACATATAGGAAGGAAAAGATTCATTATGATACTTAAATGGCCTTGAAATTAGAGAATTAAGGAAGAACAATGTTGACTTTTTTAAACAACCTTTACAGTCTGCTAATCGAATATCATCCACAGTGTCATTCAGGTTGATTATTCGACATCTTTGTAGTGCTGCTTATTTAGATTATACATCATTTTTCTCTCGGTGTCCTTTTTTTCAGACTTTTTCTCTCTGGTTTACCTCTTGCCCCAAGTAATATGTATGTAAGAATCTGTATCTGAATTATTTTCAATATAACCTAAAAGAGGGCAAGCAGTATAATTATTTAGGTACCTACTATGAGCTTAATTTGAAGCTTAGTAATAATATTATTAAATTGAATGAGATAGTTTAGGTAAAAACACTGATCTTCCCCACTGTGAGTTCACCAATTAGCTGTGAGTTCACCAATTAATCATATAGTAAATTTCTCCAATGAAGATGTCAAATGACAAATTACATAATGGCAAGATCCAAGTATCTGCTATTGATTCAGCAAAGCTACCCAGGCATGTCTATACATCATTCTTTTTTTTTTTTTGACTCAGAGTCTCACTCTATCACCAGGCTGAAATGCAGTGGTATGTTCATGGCCACCACAATCTCGACCTGCTGGGCTCAGGTGATCCTTCCACCTCAGCCTTCCAAGTAGCTGGAACCACAGGCATGGGCCACCACACTCGACTTATTTTTTGATTTATTGTAGAAATGAGGCCTCACCATGTTGCTCAGGCTGTTCTCAAACCCCTGAGCTCAAGCAATCCTCTCACCTCCGTTTCCCAAAGTTCTGGGCTTACAGGCTTGAGTCACTGCCCCTGGCCTATACATCATTCTTTAGAACAAACTTATCGCTTTTATCATCAGCATATAAACTACGTTAGCATGAGCCGTGGTCAAATAAATCTTATTTTTTTTAATGGCCTCCAAATACTATCAAGTGCATAGAGTAAAATTAATATATATATTATATATGTGTTATTATATTCATTCTTACTAAATTACAGCACAATGGTAGATATACTCCCAATGGTAGATATAACCAAACATATTTGGTTATTTGTAAACCAGCTTGATAATTATTTTAAATTGTGTTCATATTAAGCTACCAACAGATTTTTTTAAATTTCTTCTTTCTTTCTGTCTCTTGGCAGTACCTAATGCCCTGGACTAGTTCTGCTACAACTTATGTGGATGACTTTAGGAAAGTTACATCATCCCTCAAGCCTCAGTATTATTAAAAGCAAAATGGGAGCATTGAACAAGATGACATTTAAAGCCATTTTCAGCTCTAATGCTCTTGAATTTTTCCTCTATTGAGGAAGCCCTGCATAAGACAAAAGGTCACTGAGAACTCTAAATCCATTTTTGACTCTTCATGTCCTCTTAGAGTCTCAGTGTTCTGTTGCTTCCAGAGTTTGTAGATACACTTCATAAACTTGCTGAATCAAACTTCTCTCTGGTATTATACGACATAAAGCATACCAACAAACCAATGCTTTGAGAAGAATTAATGAGAATAATTCTCATTAATTGAGTCCCTGCCCTCACAGAACATATATTCCTAAAGTGAGAGACTGACAATAATGAAACGAATTAGACATACTGCGTGGGTTAGTTTTGAAAAGTTAGAGGAGGGAATATATAGTTAGGACACAGTTAGGGAATATATAGTTAGGTTTTGGGGTCAGATAAACCTAGATCAGAGTCCAAGCTATGTCATTCAGTTTGTCTATAATCTTAGGTGAGTCATTTAATCTCTTTGAACATTAATTTCCTCAAATGGGGCTAATAATAACATCTACTTCAGGGTTTAAGGATGGAATGAGAAGCGGGGCATAAAGTTCTTAGCATGGTATCTGGAACAAGGTCCCAATAGAAATACTTTTCATATATTTTTTTTATTACAAAGAAGATAATTTAAAACATTTCAAGTCTTTTAAACTCAAACTAATCAACATTTCTATTGTCTCAGCAATTTACTCCAGTATGTATTCTGGTTTCTCCGGTGTTATGCTTTTACATAGAGTCTTGTAAGGCTAGAATTTGGGGGGAAGGACCATGGCCATAAGTGGTCCTAAAGGTGGCAGAGAATGGTCACATAAAACCTTGAATTTAAACTAGAAAACAATATTATTTGAGCTGATTATGGCTTGGAAGCCCTTCCCCCATTTTACTAAGCCTTAACATTCATTTAGCAAATATGTAATGAGCTCCTTCACTGTGCCAGCAGTCCTGGTCCCTGCCCTCACAGAATATACATTCTAGTAACTAGTCACAAAAATGCAGAAGAGTGTGGCATACGCCTCAAGGTGTAAGTTCATTGTAATAGGTAAGCACATGGAAAGAACACCCATTCCCATCTTCTGGAGTCAGGTAAAGTCTCCTGGTAACCAAAAGGTTGCACAGGAACAGTCAGGAAAGTAGAGGAGGAATGTTCCTGGGAGGAGAATTCATATATTTCTTATTTTTGATGCCCATTTTTCCCTTTTCTGTAAGAGTTAAACTCAAAAAAAATCACTTGTTCTTCTAATCAAGAGATTGTCCATTCATTTATGTGGTATATAGTTATAGAGTATGTCCTACATTCCAGGCTGTACGCTTGGTAAACAGAGCAAAACAGTAGTGAAAAAAGTAGGCAAATGTTCTGCCTTTTTTAAGTGTTTTTTTAACACTAAAAAAAAAAACAACAGTACCTTGCTCTGATGTCCAGACTTGAATGCAGTGGAGTAATCATAGATCACTGTAACCTCGAGACCTTAGGCTCCAGCAATCCTTCTGACTCAGCCTCCCAAGTATAGCTGGGACTACCTACAAGCCCAAGCCATTATGCTCTAACATATATATATATATATATATATATATATATATATACATATATATATATATATATATTTTTTTTTTTTGTAGAGGCAGGGTCCTGCTGGATTGCAAAGTCTGGTTGCAAACTCCTGGCTTCAAGCAATCCTCCCTCCTCCCAAAGTGCTGGCACTGTGAGCATGAGCCACCACACTCAGCCTGTTCTACTTTCCTGAAGCTGAATTTCTAAAGTAAGAGACCCAACAATAATGAAACTAATTAGACATACTGCACGGGTTAGTCTTGAAAAGTCTGAGGAAGGAATATATAGTTAGGACATGGGACCCTTTAGGAAAGTACAGTCAGGAAAGGCCCCAGAAGAGGTAGCCGTTGAGGAGTCGAACAGTTTGTCAGAAGCGTGTCAGCCCCACAGATATCCAGAGAAAGAGTGTTCCAAGCAGAGGGATTTCAAGCGCAGAGAACCTAAGGCAGGAATCTGTTTGGTGTTCAAGAAAACATAAGAAGGGCACGTGACTAAGTCACTCTCTCTGTGCCACGTACTGGGCTTGGCAGTGTGACAAGCTCTGGGACTCACAGAGCCTGGAGACCAGACCAGGCAGAGTCCAGCAGACGGAGACATACATTAATGAAATAACAACAGGTAGAGTATGAGTAAAAAACTACATGGGAGATAGGTACCTGGGACAAAAACTGTAGTCGGTAAGTAGAAATGACAAAGTGAGAGGATTCAGGCAGACCTCTGACTTAGAAGGTTTAAAAAATGGATTTTGCTTATTTCCACTGAATTAGGAGATCACAACAGCACAGATACAAAGATCAGATCTACTTGAAATGACTATTTCTGTATCTATAACTATATAACTAGCTGTGTGTCATAGACTGAAATGTGTCCCTTTCAAATTCACATATTGAAGCCCTAACCCCCCATGGAGTTGTATTCGGAGTTAGAGCTCTTAGAGGTGAATGAAGGCTAAATGCAGTCACAAGAATGAGACTTTAATCTGCTAGAACTTGTATCCTTACAAGAAAAGGAAAAGACTCCAGAGATCTCTCCACTCCCACTTCCCCCCTGGCTTTTCTCACTCATAAGTAGGGCCTGAATATCCATCACAACAGCACAAGGGAGGGATCGGCAGTTGCAGGACGTCGTGTGTGTGTGTGTGTGTGTGTGTGTGTGTGTGTGTGTGTGTGTGTTGTGTGTTGAGGCAGCAGGAGGGTGGGGGGGAAGGTGACATAACAACACAAAGGACAGCTGGTCCTAAACCAGGGGAAAGTGAGTGAGGGCCAGTGGGAGGCCCAAACTTCACTTGCACGTAGATTACTTGTGTACCTAATCCTGACTTGTACCTTACATCTTTATTAATAAAATACAATTTTAAAAATATAGCTAATTAACATATTAAAAAGAGAAGAAGAAGAAAAAGTCATGTAGGATGCATCAGAAAGGCTGCCATCTAAAAGCCAGGAAGAGAAGCCTCACCGGAGAGCAAACCTGCCAACACCTTGATCTTGGACTTCCAGCCTCTAGAACTGTGCTAATATATATTTTTGCTGTTTAAGCCACCCATTCTGTGGTATTTTGCTATGGCAGCCAGGACAGACTAATATACTATATATCTGTTTCTCTTTAGATATAATTTTTCTCCTATTTTCCCATGTCTTTCCTTAGTTTCTCTTAATAGCTCCTACGATTAGCTGCTTTGGGTAGATTGATGAATTATCTGTTCTTGCAGTCACGTGAGCAGTGGTCCATTCCTAGCCCAGACTACAATTAGCATAACCCTCAGTCGCTACCAGAGTTTGTCTTCAGCTGATGTCATTTGAGCCCCTGTTTGCTTACTGCCTGAGGGTGCACAAAAAGAAAAAAGGAAAAAGAGAAAAGGAAGAACACTGTTTCCTGTGTCCAGGTCAAAGGATGAACACGAAAAGATTGGAGATTACTTTCTGAAATTAGGGTTAATATGTTCTTTCTAGTAAGTCACATAGTCTCCAGTAAGTCAGTCAAGGTAGGAGAAATCCTTTCATCTTTAAATACTTCCAGAAAGATAGAGAAAAATATTTTTCTTCCAGTCAAAAATACTACTGAAAAGTTTAAAAATAAAACCTTAACTTTGTGCAGATAGCAGTCATAATAGAATAGTGTTTATAAGATGCTGCATGCCAGAGCCTGTGCTAGGTTCCTAACATGTATTATCTTATCTAAAAATAACAACTAACTGTTATTTAATGCTTCAAATGTTTCAGGCACCACTGTTCTAAGCTTTTTTCATGTATTATCTCATTTAATCATGACCCATTATTATGAAGTAGGAGGACTAGCTTCATTTCATGAGTAAGAAAACTGAGGACAGAGGGAATACAAGTGACTTGCTGAAGGCACAACCCTGGCAGCTTGCAAGGGTCAGGATTCGGTCCTAGGGTGCCTCTCTGACATGTGGCTTCAGTGACTTAGCCAGAAGCAGGAAGCTAGAGAGAGAGAATAGGGTAGCATTCTCATTGTGGGATGCTAGATGCAGAAAGAACCACAAAGGACATCTCATCTGAACTCCTCATTCTACAAAATGACACCTTGAGGGCCAAATATAGGAAAGGCCTTTCCCAACCAAGGACACACAGAAAGTGATAAAGCTAGGACCGGTCTCCAGGTCTTGTCACTGTCTGTGTGCAAAGCATTGCACTCCTTGCAACACAGAAACTGGGTCATAGACTATAGCAAGAAAGAAGGCGTTGCTCAGTGAGAGATAGAGGGCTGAGGAAGTGGAAAGACACAACACTTCCTCCTCTCTTTCTCTCCCACAGACAACAGAACGACCAGCTACATTAGCCAAGGCCTAAATATTGCCGCATGACCCTGTCTCTAAACTGGAGGCATTGAAAGGAAGGAATCTGTGTATATTAACATGAAAAGATGGCGGGGGGCCAGACCACAAACTTCTGGTGATATTTGGGACACGCAAATCAAAGAGAAGTCTGTCTATCTTCTTCGGGAGCAAATGCCCCTATAGGAGTTCATGATACCCCCATATTTTAGCCTCTGGAGTTCCTTAGGTGCAGAAATGTGATCAAGCTTTGCTGTGACGTTCCGGTTTAGGGAAATCCAGAATCAGTGTAACTCACGTCAAACTCTAGGGAAAACAGCCAGGAGAATTCTTTGCTTTGTTTTCATTCGTTTGTTTGTTTTGTTAGGGGTTCCTTCACAGGCTCAAGGCCTGAGCCTTCAAACCAGAAGAGTACTGCCCATCACTGCTCCCAGTTCAGGCATCTCAGCTTCTCAGTGGCTCATCTCACAGTTCAGTGACTCCATCAGGATCCATTGGAGTTCCTGACACTTGCCTCCCAGGAAGCAGCTTTCCGGCCCTGGTCCAGGGAAATTCTGGTCATTGTCAGAATGCACCAATATCACTAGAAATTTGCAATTTTCAATCATAAGAGCCATGACATGTTTTCCTCTCTGCATCGATTCTGAAGGCAGCTCCAGAAGTACATTGAGAAACATATATGTAATTTTGTTTTCTGTCTTCAGTAGCTCCCCAATACGGAGGACAAAATATGAAATTTTATTTCGCATTTGACCAGATGTAAAACGCCAGAAACAATTGAAAATACTTTGGGAACTACATGAGTCCCTTGAGGAAGAATGTCAGGATTCACCACTAATTGTGTAAAAATTTCTATTGCTTCCACAAGAAGAGCTTTTTCAGAACAATGAGCATTTGTATTGAGGGCTACTGGAAAAATAGCTTGTTGTTGTTGATGGTGATCTTTGTTTGTTTGTTTTTTGTGTGTGTAATAAGCAGAAGATTGTGTCTATCCAGACTGTTAAAAAGACCCTTTCTGACCTCAACATTTCTTTCAAAGCAGACACATTAGCTCTTTTCAAAAATATCCTTGTTTACTTTTCTCAGTAATGCACTCAACACTAGTAATGCTATGGAAACACTTTTGAAAAAATAAACTAACGAGAATGAGTCAAATTGACAAAAGCTTAGGAAATATAAATCCGGAAGATGGCACAGAGGTTTGAAAAGACACACTCCAAGGCTCTGAACAGTAAAGAGAAAATCCTTTTTGCACAAGAAAACAAATTTATTTACATTATTAAAAAATGTGTTAGGTTTAGGATATGGGTAATCTCTGCTCTCTGTTACCTGGAGACAAAATATTCTATGAAATTTACAAGCTCTCCGGTGAGGTTAATTTTATTTTAACATCTTACTTGCACTAAAGAAGTTTTGAACACTCCCCAAATCTAGAACATTTGGTGGAATTTGGTGTATTAACAGCTGTGGTTGAGTTCCTGTTTTGTCTAGTAAAGCTGTGCAATTCCATATGTTGTATATGTCAAAACTAAAGATAATTTTTCTTTTGATCTAATAAACAAACAAATCCTTCTTCTCGAGGAGAGAGTTTTACAGCATTGGGCCCCGGCCGAGGGAAGCTCGGTGTCTGCTGAGAAGTATAAATAGTTTGATAAAACACACCTGTGGTTTGGGGATGGCAGCATAAGAATGCATATTCATGAAGTTCCACCTCCCAGGGTGAGTTTTATTGCCTCAGAAGAGCAAAGTTCATGCTGACTTACCCCATGTAAGGAGGCAGAGAAAGAATGTTTGCTCAAGAAAGTAAGACCTTGCCAATCATGGCGATAAATGCAATTTTTTTTTTTTTTTTGAGTTGGAGTCTCACTCTGTCGCCCAGACTGGAATGCAGTGGCTGCTCCCGGCCACTGCAGCCTCGACCTGCTGGGCTCAGGTGATCCTTCCCTCTCAGCCTTCCAAGTAGCTGGAACTACAGGCGTGCGCTACCATGCCCAGCTAATTTTTTTATTTATTGTAGGGATGAGGTCTCGCCAAGTTGCCCAGGCGGGTCTCGAACCCTCGGGCTCAGGCCATCCACTCACCTCAGCCTCCCAAGGTGCGGGATTATAGGCTGAGCCACCGAGCCCAGATAATAAATGCAATCTTAAATGTGCCTGTTGACATTACAGTGACTGTCCCACGGCCTCTGATTCTGAGCCCTTGGAAAACAGTGTGGAGAAAAAAATAATCTAAATCCAAGGTCCTGCTCCACCATTGGTTGAAAACCAAGGTTTGATTGTCTAAGGGCTCATCCCAGCTCTGCCTTTACCAGCTGTGTCCTTGTGTAAGATACTTATCGCTCCCAGTTAAGAGCTAAAGATAATCATAGTACCTATTCCTTGAGTTGACAGGAAGATTAAATTATATTTTTATTAAAAGATGTCCATCATATTATTTATATGATTAAATGTGCGATTAAATATTAAAACAACCTAAACACCCAATAGTAGGGGCTCTATCAAATACACTGTGGTTTATCTATGCAATATTATAAGTAAAATGGTGCTTAGAGATCATAGTACAGTTTGTAACATATGGCATAAACTTGCACAATGAGAAGAATTGGAAGGAAATGCAACAAAATGTAACTGGGTTTGTATCTGGGTAGTGAAATTTTGAGCTTAATTTTCCTTTTTTATTTGTCATATCTTCTATAACGATTGCATATTTTTTAAATCAGAAAATAATATTATTTTATAAAATAAATGAATGAAGTCTGCTTGCCAGAGATTGAAGAGCGATATTCACAAAAATAATCAATCCCCTGTGATGAGAACAAGCCACTTGAAGTGAGAGCAATTCAGGTAGGTCATAAGATTGTGGTTAAGAGAAAGACATTGCATCTGAATCATTGCTAGACTACTTACAAATTGTTTTCCCTTATGCAACTTACTAACGTCCCTGTCCCTATTCTCTCCTCTGTAAAATAAAACCTACCTCATGAGGTTTATCAAGATAAAATAAAACAATGCATGAAATCTCTTTATATAATGTTCATCACAAAGTAGATGTTTGATAATTATTTAATAAATATTCCACACTCAACATATTGCATCATTTTAAGAGCCTGGAAAGATCTTCTCCCAAGTAACCCTCTTCACAGTTTTGTTGCCAATTTAAGAAAAACAATCCAGAACTTGGAAATCAGGCAAAAAATTACAGTCTTCCCTTTCAAAGCCATAAAGAGGTATTGCTGAACAAGCCCACATGAAGGTCAATGTTTGCTTTGGGTGAAGCCAACTGTATTTGACCTTGTAATTGTCTTCATAAGGGCCTGGACTTGGTAACTTGTAGAAGATGGATAAACTGCAAATTATTTTTGTCCACTAGAAGATACAACTCCAAAGGTTAAGATTTTTATTGTACTGCAGGACATTAATCAATTTTGAATTGAATTTTGCAGTCTCATTTTAGCACTCATCTTCTACATATATATATTTATAAATATACATATTTATATATAATTTTATATATATATAATTTTCCTCTTACTTTCTCCTTTCAACTTCCATCATGCTGGCTTCCTTATTAATGAGGTAAATAAATCTTTGGTACATGCTCCATATAAATTTGTATGAGAGTCATGTTTTTTAACTTATTGAAAAATATACTTTAACACTGATATTAGACATTTTTTATTAAAGGTTCATTCCTGTGTTAAAAAAATCAACAGATATTCATCTTTGTTAGCACAACATATAAAGTTTATCAGTGATAAATACAGCAGTCAAAAAGAAAGATGTTTTGTGAGATCTTATGTCAGGATGCCCAGATATTACCTGGGGAGGTGCATCCCTCAGATGAGATACACAGGAAATGTATTTTGAAATGGAGAATGTACATAACTGATGATTTCAAGGGCAGTATTCACCCCAGGAAGGACTCCACTTGAGATACTGTGCCTTCTGGTCTGCTAAGAGTGCTGGGACAGGGACCTGGGGGCAAGTACAATGAGAAAGATCAAGTGCCAAAGGCAATCCATACCCACTTCAAAATTTAGACTGGAGCTATTCATGCCTCAGATATGGAATTTCTCAAAGTACAGTCTGAGGACGCACGGAAATACCTACAAACCTTTCAGGCACAAAGCCAAAAAGATTTTCAGAGCCAGGCATGGTGGCTCATGCCTGTATTCCCAGCACTTTGGGAGGCCAAGGCAGGAGGATTGCTTTAGACCGGGAGTTCGAGACCAGTCTGGGCAACATAGCAAGACCTCATCTCTACCAAAGAAAAAAAATTTAGCTGGGCATGGTGGCACACACCTGTAGTCCCAGCTGCTTGGGAAGCTGAGGCAAGAGGATCACCTGAGGCCAGGAGGCTGAGGCTTTGGTGAACCATGATCATGCCACTGCACTCCAGCCTGGGCAATAGAGTGTTATGAGGAAAAAAACAAAACAGATTTTCTATGATGGTATTTATATTTTTAGAGTGCTGACATTTGCACTGACAGTATAAAAATAATGATGAATAGACCTGTTTTCACTTTAACATGACACTAATCTGTACCAGTAGTCATCATCTTCCTCACTAAACGAACTTAGAAAAAGATAGCTAGTTTCACTTTATAAGGTCCTTGATGAAGCAGCAAAATTTATCAATCTTAGACTATTTTTAATATCTTGTGTGACAAAATGAAAAGTATGCTGAAGGCCTTTCTGCTAAATGCTACAATTATCTCAAGAAAAAACACTTATGTAGTTGAGCTGTAAGTTGAATGAGTGACTTTTTATTTTTCCAAAGAGCATCATTTTTACCTGAAAAAATGACTGACAAGCTATGAATATTCTGACTTGACTATCCAGCAGCTGTTATCAAAAATAAATGCAGCAAAACTTTCACTTTAAGGAAGACAACCAACAATATCTCTTGCCAATTACACACCTTTCAGCTGGCTAGTAAATATTAAAATTTAAGAAAATTTGTATCCACCGCTGCAAACTTGCAATTTCCCAAAACGTAAAGTCTTCTCTTGAAATAAGTGGTAATACTTATAGGTGGAATTTGTATGCTGTGTGATGGAATGAGTCAATATTTAGAAGAGCTAGCTACATAACTCAAAAAAACCAATAAAATTGTCCAAATGACCCTTGAATGACATCACAAAATGATGCATGGATAAAGGACTCACTCAAAAACAGACCAATAGATTTTAATATAAAAAGTACTGATCTTTGGCCCACACCCCTACCTTGGGGAGGTAAATCTTTCTCTCTCTTTCTCCCTCTCTCTCCCTCTCTCTCTCTCTCTCTCTCTCTCTCTCTCTCTCTCTCTCTCATTTACATTCTAAATAAACTGCTTGAAAACTTTGAAAAACAAAAAAAGTACTATCTGTCAAACTTTGGTGTAGTATCAAAGAAGAATAAACTCAGTCATGCATATTAATTTTAATAAGCAATTATATATTTAAAACCAGTTACAGCAATGTAGAACCGGAAAATAAGACAGCAGAATAAGTTGAACTTAAAAATAACATTAGACATTAAGCAAGAATACCCTCAATGATCTGAAAAAGCTACTCAAGTACTCCTCCTTTTTTGACTACATAGTTGAATGATTTAACTGCTTCCTCCCATGATGCAATCAAAACCACATATTGAAATAGATTGGGGGCCAGAAGGAGATGTGAGTATCCAGCTGTCTTCCATGAAGCCAGACACTAAAGAGAAACAGAATATAAAATAATGCTACTTTTCTCACTAAGTAGTCTTTATTTTGAAATAGGTATATGCATATCATGTAAAAATGTTGTTAGTGTTAACATGGAATAAACTTCTTGTCGTTTTTTAAATGAAGAAATGTGTACTTTTAAATTTCTTAGTTTTACTGTATATTATAGAATATATCTATACAGATGATCCATATGTCAAAAGCTCTGTGGAATCTTCAAGAATTTTTAAGGTTGTTAAGGGGTCTTGGTACCAAAAAATTAGAGAAAACTGTTCTAATATATTGAAGCAATAAGAGATGTCACCAGGCTCAATTAGATTCTTCATCTAAAGAATAAAAGAATCTCTGAACTGAACTGACTTAGTATAAGAGAGTAAGGAGTTTGGGAACTTGAGGTATTGCAGAGTTTGGGAATTATTTCAAGTACGAAAGTTCTGAGACATTTTCACCATAGGTTGGAAAACAAACAATGAAGCTATGATTTGATGAGCAATTTTTATTTTTAAGGAGTCTGAAAACAGCTCAGAGTAAAGCTTCCATGCATATACACATAATGCTTATTTTTGAAAGCATTTACTTTATGAGTATCCATATAAAAGGCTTTTCTTTACTATACTGTTGATATTAATTCATTTTTGTGTATTAAATCTATGACCAAACCTACAAACATACCCAATGTTTACACAGATGTCTGGAATGGGAGGCCAAGAGGCTACATTTATTTTCAGTTAATTCCAACATGGAGGCAGCATCTTTATTGACGCGGCACTGGAGGTTTTCCAAGTCCTGTCATGAAAGCCCCTTTATTGACTGTATTTCATTTTCTTTCCACATGAAATTCCCTTCACAGTATTCTGTTTAGATGCCAGGTGATAATATAAAATAATGAGGAGACTATGAAAGTAATTTTATAATCTATGTTTGGAAAAGTTTCATGTAATCTCTGTGCCCCAGAGCCCCTAGTGGCCCTGAATTACAGGTTTAGGCAAAGGTCTTCACTTCAGATGAGATCTCCCGATAGGCTGGCTATCATCTTTTAAAACTGATTTTTGTGTTTTCCACAAAAACCAAGAAATAATTTCTGAGAATCTGAATCCTATACACTTGCATATGCTGGTCAATAGAAAAAAGTGAGAAAAAGCACAAGGAGCTCTACCCCTGATTAATGGAAAATGTCTTTGTTCAGCTGCACATTCAGTTTTCATGGTTACATCAGACTTAAAATGATGGTGGTAGTAATGATGACGGTGAAGACAAAGGAAGAAGACTCTGGAAAAGTAGAGAAAAAAATGTGCCAAGAAAGCACATTTTACTAAAAAAGAAAAGACCTGCTACTTTCTATCTCCACTATTTAGTAAAAGATAAGACATTTTAGCACAAAGGAAAAAAATGGGATTGGTATAATGCCAGAATAAAGGAGAGTCTTTCCTCAAATTAGGTGGCTTACAATGGTGGCTTACAATGTTATTAGATATATTAATAGAATTTATACGTGTAGTGACATACTCTAGGTACATAAGTACACACAGGTAACACAGCACTGTGTCTGGAACTAGAAACTGTTTGATAAAATGGTACCATTTTATTTATTTATTTATTTATTTATTTATCTATTTATTTATTTATTTATTTTTGAGTTGGAGTCTCACTCAGTCGCCCAGACTGGAGTGCAGTGGCCGCTCCCGGCCACGGCAGCCTCGACCTGCTGGGCTCAGGCGATCCTTCCGCCTCAGCCTTTCAAGTAGCTGGAACCACAGGCGCGCATTACCATGACTGGCTAATTTTTTTTGATTTATTGTAGTGATGAGGTCTCGCCAAGTTGCCCAGGCGGGTCTCGAACCCTCAGGCTCAGGCAATTCATTCACCTCGGCCTCCCAAAGCGTGGGATTACAGGCTGAGCCACCGAGCCCGGTCAAATGGTACCATTTTAATCAGACTTTGCATAGTTAGGTTTTTCAGAGGAAGGAATAGCAGTTATAACACAATCAGAAGAAGGTTGGTGTAATTTTAACCTTCCTGAATTTTGCTTTATTTTATATCCTGCCACACGAGAAAAGGCTTGGAATCATTGAAGATAAATCTCCATTATTTCCCCCATGAAGTCTCCTAAGTAGGCCTCCAAGGGTATAGTGAGGACCTAAAATAATATTCAATAATATTTCCAGGCGTGCCTGCCACTATTTAAGAGACCTTGGACTTATGTCAAAGCAACAGCTCAGTTTGTATTTTCTTTAGAAATGCTCTCTTTCAAGAGATTACAAGTCAAGCAGAAAAACTTGCTCAGCAATGAAATTAGCAATACGTCCTCAGCTGAATCACGGTAGCAACCGGGTATATAAATAAGTTGATAGTAGGCTTTTAATTAGAAAATAAACCTTCCATACAAGTCCTTGGAGTTACATAAATATAGCCCAATATTCTAGCCAGGCAGGTCAAATAACTTCAAATGAATGCCTCTCTCCTATACACTCCCTTGTCTCATATGCATCATAAGCGGTATCGTAACCAAGAGCAGAAAAAGTCTCAGAATATAATTTTTATTTGACACGTGAGGCTGATATTAGTGATTGACCACATTTGCCATAAAGGATGAAATGCATTTTCTATTTTTGCTCTAAACTTTTTTTTCTTTTTTTGAGTTGGAGTCTCACTCTGTCACCCAGACTGGAGTGCAGTGGCCGCTCCCGGCCACCTCAGCCTCGACCTGCTGGGCTCCGGCGATCCTTCCACCTCAGCCTTCCAAGTAGCTGGAATTACGCGCGCTACTACGCCCGGCTAATTTTTTGATTTATTGTAGAGATGAGGTCTCACCAAGTTGCCCAGGCAGGTCTCGAACCCGCGGGCTCAGGCGATCCACTCAATTCAGCCTCCCAAAGTGCGCGGGATTACAGGCTGAGCCACCAAGCCCGGCTTGTTCTAAACTTTTTTATGTCAACACCTGCAAGACATTGTCAGTGAAGT
>CAUYQG010137772.1:0-25789 GCA_963574415.1 Tarsius wallacei | reverse complement strand
GATTGCCTGAGCCCGCGGGTTCGAGACCCGCCTGGGCAAGCAAGACCTCATCTCTACAATAAATCAAAAAATTAGCCGGGCGTGGTAGCGTGCGCCTGTAGTTCCAGCTACTTGGAAGGCTGAGGCGGAAGGATCGCCGGAGCCCAGCGGGTCAAGGCTGTGGTGGCCGGGAGCGGCCGCTGCACTCCAGTCTGGGTGACAGAGCGAGACTCCAACTCAAAAAAAAAAAAAAAGGACAAGGGACTAAGTGATAACCCAAAAGCATCACTAGCCAGCTGTGAAGCTTGGACGCAATTGTTGAGCCCACATTTCTTCCTCTGAGGAATAAGACATGGATGAAACTCTTTCCTTTGCTTGACTTGGAAGCATGCATCTGGGAAAGCTAGCTCGTTTCTTCTTCCTTTACCCTGAGACATTCGGATTCTGGAGTAATCTCTGCCTAGACAGGCTCGTGGGAGAAAACTGAGTTAAACAAAGACAAAAAGGTTCTCTACCACAAAACTTGTCAGTCCTTAATATTCTCTAAGTGGGGGGTATAATATGCAAATTTCCCCAAACTTATTTGGCTATGAAACTGTGTGTGTGTGTGTGTGTGTGTGTGTGTGTGTGTGTGTGTGTGTGTGTGGTTTTTCTCAGGGAACAATTTTTCAGCATAATTACACTTCACAAAATGCCATTATAAATGCCCCTTTCCCAGGCCGGAATCACTGCCTCTCACTTGGGGCTGCTGCTATGATGACAGGTCCCTGAAGTGGTGACTCCAAAAAGAGGTTTCTCTCCAGAGTCACATGGTCTCAGCAATCTCACCCATTCTGATGGCGTCAATTCCTATCTCTCTGTTCCAAAGGTTCGCAACTTTATATGTACAACAAGGCCACTCATTTGAGCTCCCCATATATCTGCTTAGATGTCTCTCAGGAACCTCAAAACCAGTATCCAAATTCAGCTGGGTAAACCCAGCATCCATACCCTTAAGCCTGTCCTTCCCTGGGCATCCACCATCTCAGGGAAAGACTTGACTGGCTTCCCAGCTGCCTGAGTCAGAAATGAGATGTCCTCTTAAACCACCCTCTCTCCCAAACCACCACCAAGTCCTGGAAATTATACCTCTTCCTAAATATTTTTCATAGCAGTCCACGTCTCTCTAACCCCCAGACATTACACTAATTCTTATCTCTCACCTGGGTTCCTGGATCCTTTAAGACCAGCCTGGATGTTTCTTCACTCTGTACCCAGAAGAGTGAGGAAGTCTTCTAAAAATGCTCACCCCCCCCCCACCCAGCTTAAAGCTCTCAGTTGGCCACTCCTTCCCCATCCCTACCCCCAGGGTTCCTCCACCCCCTCCACATTGAATAACTCTGGATGTGGAATTCCTTTGAGTTGCTTGAACATATCAATTTAGTTCTCTCTCCTCTCCTCTCCTCTCTCTCATATCCTTTCATCTCTTTCCATAACTGATTTCTACCCATCCCCCACATCTCAGTTCCTCCAGAAAGCCTTCCAGACAGGACAAGTTTTTCCTGCTCCATGCTCCCATTCCCCGCAGACATTTCCTCCACCCGCATCATTCCTTGTTTCCAACTGTCTGCTTCTCCCCACTAGACTCAGAGTTCTGTAGATTCCATGTTACTCTGTGTATATTGAATGATCTTGCTCATGATTGTATTTTTAGTGCCTAGTATTGTGTTTGGCACATAAGAGGTGTTCTATAAATACTTGAATAGCTTCAGGTAATGTGAGGCTTGAAGGTTAGGGGAACTAGTGATTTGGGATGGGAGGAGATAGTAAGAGGAAGAGAGAGATAAGTAGAGTGAACATCTGCAGAAGGAGAAGTGATTTTTTTTTTTTTTTGAGTTGGAGTCTCTGACACCCAGGCTGGCGTGCACTGGCACACTCACGGTAATGTCAGCTTCAACCTGCTGAACTCAAAAGAGGCTTCTCCCTCAGTCTTGCAAGTAGCTGGAACTACAGGAACCTGCTACCACGCCTGGCTCATTTTTATTTATTTATTTATTGTAGAGAGGAGGTCTCACCAAGTTGTTCAGGCCGGTCTCGAACCCTCTTGCTTCCGCCTCCCAATGTGCTGGGATTACAGGCTTGAGCCACTGCGCCCTGCTGGAGAAGTTATTTTATTTTTATTTATGTTTTGAGTTGGAGTCTCACTCTGTCGCCCAGACTGGAGTGCAGTGGCCGCTCCCGGCCACCGCAACCTCGACCTGCTGGGCTCCAGCGATCCTTCCGCCTCAGCCTTCCAAGTAGCTGGAACTACAGGTGCACGCTACCACGCCCGGCTAATTTTTTGATTTATTGTAGAGATGAGATCTTGCTTGCCCAGGTGGGTCTCGAACCCGTGGACTCAGGCAATCCGCTCACCTCAGCCTCCCAAAGGCACGGGATTACAGGCTGAGCCACCGAGCCCGGCTGAGAAGTTATTTTTAAAGGGGGGGGGGGAATCTTAGGAATATCAGGAAAACTAGCTCAAGACAAGAGTTGCTCATAGTAAAGTGGATGATCATTTTAATGGAGAAAATTTTTTCTTTATTGTGCCTCTCTCCATAATCCCACTGGGAAGGGCTGATCCAAGTGCTTGACAACCAGAAGTGCTGGAGTCTGGGAGTGGAGGCGCGACAGATAGCTCTATGTCCACTTCTACCCATACCTGTAAGATTTTAATAAGAATTAATTCTTTATAATCCATTTGGAGGGACAAGAACAAAAACAAATAGAGAATAATTCAATGTCAGGGCACTCCGTGTTGTTGAAGAATCCAGAAAAATGCTTAAAAACTGTGAAAAAACTAAATTATAAAGGAATTTAACAGAGGCTCAGATTCATGGCTTAGTCTTCTTAATGCATGTTATATTGATCACCATCATAGGTGACAACGGAACCTGACAATTTAGGAGACTTGAACTTAGCCAAAGAGCAGAAATACAAGTTATCAATATTCCACTATCATGCAATAGTATTTGCCAAAATACATTCTGAATAGACAAAACCTCACATGGACATGGTGAGATCATCGGGTCCCCATTTAGACTTAAAAAATAAAAAAAACTTCTTGGTGAGTGAGTCTGTTTTTCTTATTGGAAATAATCACCATCAAAATATGAGAATACGTATAGAACCCCCAAGCTGATTTCAGTAAGTTACTCAATTAAGTACGGATATTAGAGCTTAGGAGGCATAGATTCTTGTGAGAATTACAAGATTGGAAACTAGTAGTACATTGGATTTTGCTTATGAATTCTAAGGTTAAAGTTTTGAAGAGAATACAAGAGAGTATCATTTTTAAAAAGAAACTTTTTCATACAATTTGATTGCTATTATGTTATATCTTAGGAAAAAGTGCTAAAAAACTAACATTTGGCTTTGAATCATCTGGATATTCTGAAGCTTCAAAGAAAAACCATTCATATTGAGAAATGAATTGAAATCTGGGTTTCTGAAATTGGGTATATATTATCAAGAGCCCATATTATTCAAGTACCCATAATATACCACAGACTATGTAAAAAGTACCAATGTGTTTGGCGAATAGCATCTGGAAAAATGGTACTAACAGTAGGCTACTATGGGTGCAAGCTTACCTATCTTTATCAGATTGGATTAAGCCCCAAAGGTTTAATCATGATTGGTTATTGTAGCTGCAATTCAAACACATCTGTATCCAGAAGAGAAACAATGAATTATGAAATCTTAGATCTAAGTGTGTGATATAAAGGAAGTAACAAAGGGTTGGGAAGCAGAAGGCATTCACAGAGTTATCTTGGGTAAGTCACTTAGCATCGTTGAGTCTTTATTCGTTGGTGCCATGGGAATAATTTCTACTTTATAGCTCAGTGAAGACCAAATGAAAACTGTCTGAAAGTTTTGTAGTTTAAAGTATAATTTGGATGCTAGTTATTATTCTCAGTATACTTTGTAGAAAACACTAACCAATATCCCTGATCTTTCAGACTCAGAGCCTGAGATCTGAAGCAGGTAAGAGGCTCAGATTTCTAAGCTACATAGGGCATATCACAACCTAGATTCCCTCAGTGGTTGAGGGACAGTTAAACCCCAGGAAGATGTAGAAGAAGTGGTCCCCTTGTGCTGCTGACTCTTGATTTCTGCATGAAGGTTGTGACTTTCTCTATTAAGTTCTCATGCTCTTTGAGCTTAAGTGAGTGTGGAGAGTGAGAAACCACCATAGCCCATACTGGATGGGCTTTGAGCCCTCCTGTCTGAACTCAGAGACAGCAGTGACAGGTCTCTCAGTAAACATAGCTACTCCTGGTGATGACAGCAATGGCTAGGATACTCCTCTGCTTGCCCCCCAATCCAACCTTGACAATACATCTATATTCCCTCCCATTCATCAACAAAGCCCTGGGACAAGAATAAGAAACTTGTAGATTATTGTGTGGCATTCCTTTTTATTGTCTTCAGCAGGACGCTGTGAGTGACAAGAGGATCCTTTTGCGGGCCAACCCACATCTGAACCCCAAAGAATAAAAATGTCAGGATATAGTCATGCTAACTGGGGGTATCCTATATCCCACAGAGACAGGAATACTTGATAAACTGAAAAAAGTCATTAGCAAGTGTTTGAGACTCAACCTGTAGAAGAGGAGTCAGTTGCAGACATTCAGGAGGCTTAAGAAGTACAGTGCTAGCCGGGCTCTGTAGCTCAGCCTGTAATCCCATGCTTTGGGAGGCTGAGGTGAGTGGATTGCCTGAGCCCGTGGGTAAGAGACCCGCCTGGGCAACTTGACGAGACCTCATCTCTACAATAAATAAATTTAAAAAAATCAGCCGGGCATGGTAGTATGTGCCTGTAATTCTGGCTACTTGGAAGGCTGAGGCGGAAGGATCACCGGAGCCCAGCAGGTCGAGGCTGCAATGGCCGAGAGCAGCCACTGCACTCCAGTCTGGGCGACAGAGTGAGACTCCAACTCAAAAAAAAAAAAAAAAAAGTACAGTGCTGGTAACCGTGATGTGCAAAATTGTCTACAGAAGCTGATGATTCTCCAGTCTTCTTCAGATATGTCTTCCTTATTTTTCTCCCAGCCCAGGCACATCAACTATCCTTGACCTTATAGGATATAAATTAAGCCAAACATCACCCACATGTTTTGGATATTTTTTCCAGCAGAAGAACAAGAGAAGCTATAATGATAGAAAAGGTCTAGTGGAAAGCAAATGTGTGTGTATGTGTGTGGGTAGGCATACAGCAGCAAAAGTCTTTATTCAAATGAAGTTTTAAATGGAACAGCAAAAAATAAGTCAGATAAAAGCAGAACTGCTCAGGGAGCACAAAAGTGGTGCCCAGAGACTGCTCACCCTCTTTCCTCCTTTGGAGATTTCTTAGGCATTTTTACCTGATTCCATGGATAGAAAACCACTGGTCCAGGTGGTCAGACTTCTGAGTATCTTACCAGTGCTGAGGTTTGTTTTCAGTTGTGAGACCAGTGATGTGGTTCCTCTGGTCCTACAGTCCACACTGACAGGGAAGGAGACCCCCCCACTCCCCACCCCAGCCTTTTTGCTTCATTGTCATGTAGCAATGAAGATAGGAAACCAGTTCTATACCAATATCTCCTCTTATCTCTTTAAAATGGTGGGAGTTGTGACTTCTTGTACTGGAGAAATGTTTCTCCCAGTAGATAAGGGTTTGCTGGCCATATAAATCCTGATGCCGTGTTACCTGATTCAAGGCTGTGACCTTGGAGAGGGTACAACGTGTGGCTGTACTGGTGGGGGATGTCAAGGGCTCTGGCATGTGCTGTGATACATTGTATTCTGTCCTTGCCAAGGGTAACAAAATGGCAGTCCTAGAGAGAGTTCTGACATATGGTTTCCCCTTCTCCACGGGTCATACTATAAAAGACCCTAAGTGGATGCTTGAAACTATGTACAGTATTGAACCCAAATACATTGGGTTTTTTTCCTACATATACATATCTATGATAAGGTTTAATTTATAAATTAAATTAATAATTTATAAATTAATTTATAAATTGATTTATAAATTAGTCACAGTAAGACATTAACAACAACAATAATGAAATAGAACAACTATAACAACATACCAGCATCACCACTCTTGTGCTTTGGGTTCATTATTCATTAAAACAGGGTTACTTGAACATAAGCACTGTGATACTGAAACCATCAATCAGGTAACCGAGATGGCTAATAAGGAAATAATAGGCAGGCAGGTAGACTGTACAGTGTGGATAGGCTGAACAAAGACATGATTCATGTCCCAGGTGGTGGAATGGGATGCAGAACAGTGTGAAATTTAAAACTTCTGAATTGCTTATTTCTAGAATTTTCCACTTAATTTTTTTGGACCATGGCTGATTGAGGGTAACTAAACTGTGGAAAGAAAAAACACACATAAAGGGAGGACTACTGTGCGAGTGGAATTCCTCTGTGTCCCTAGGCAAAGAGAGAAGCCACTGAGTTGGGAGGTGGTATGGTATTGGGGGAGAGGCCTAGACTCAGAAACAGAAGTGATAGAGTCTAGCCTTTGGTCTAAAATTACCTAGGGAAAGTCCACTGAATCTTCTAAGACAGTGGTCCCCAACGTTTTTTACATCAGGGACTGGTTTCATGGAAGACAATGTTTCCACAAATAGGGTGGGGGGATGGCTTCAGGATGAATCAAGCACTTTACATCTATTGTGCACTTTATTTCTATTATTATTGCATGGTACTATATGATGAAATGATTATACAATTCAACATAACGCAGAATCAGTGGGAGCCCTGAGTTTCTTCTCCTGCAACTTGGCAGTCCCATCTGGGGGTGATGGGGGACAGTGACATCTGAAGTGTGTTGCTTGTGTCCAGTCTACTCCGTATTCTTGTTTTGGTTGCTGTCACTGCAAAAAAAAAAAAAGAAAAAAAAATCCTGCTTCACAAAGATAGGACGTTGGAAATGGAAACAGGCTTTTCAGTGCTTTTGTGGCAATCTCAGGATATTCCTCCTAGACTTTAATCCGGAATGTATGGAGATCTGAAACTGTCTCAAACATAATTTTAAGGCCACCATCATTTGTAATGTCAAGCAGTCGATTCTCTTTTATCATGGGCAAAGTCGATTCACCTAGCTTATTCACAAATGGGTCATGGATCTGTTCCTTTCCAATTCATGAGTCTTTCGTAGTTGGGAAATAATGCTCAAACTCTTCTGAAAACTGATATATAGGTGATCATGCACCAGCTGAGCCCTGGCTTAGCCTCTTTCAAAATCTCTGCTAACGTTTGAAGTATGTCAAAAATTCCAGTGTTCACTCATCACTCTAATAATTCCAGCTTGGCTTTGAATGTAGCCATTACATTTGCTGTCTTAAACACAGCTGTTGTCCTTCTCTGAAGTGCCAGATTGAGTTTGTTGAGCAGATTGACTATGTCACACAAGTAAGCAAGCTTTGTGACCCATTCTGTGTCACAGCCAGAGATTTAAAGAAATCTCTGGAGTGGTTCTTATAACTCAGAAACTCCGGCCAGTGATCTACCTTTAGAAAACCATCTCACTTCTGTGTATAAAAGGAGACATGTGGGCTCTGCGTCCATCTCCTCATAGAGCTGCATGAACAGATGTGAGTTAAGGGCATGTACTTTATTATGTGCTTGATAACTTTAATCACATCCTGCAAAATGTTGTTAAGTTCAGATGACATTTTTCAGCTAGCCAGCATTTCTCTATGGATGACACAGTACATAGACTCACACTGAGATGCAACCTTTTGACTTGAGTAGTGAACAGAGAGCTGTCCAGTTATAGCAGCCACTTTGTTCATGCATATGCTGCACAAAATGACCAATTTCATTTTCCTAATGTGTTATCATTCACAGGCTTGAATAGTGCTGCAGCCATCCTCATGCACATCCTCCGAAAAAATATAACACACAAAACAAACATTGTTGCCAACATCGGTAGACTTATCAACCTGGATTGTGTACCACAGTGATTTATAATCCTACGAGTTGTGCTTCAATATCCTCTACCAATTCATCAATTCATCTAGTTATTTTGCTAGCCGAAAGAGGAACACATGCCACCTTTTGAACTGCAGTCTCTCCTAAAAGTTCATGACAAGTGCCCTTAGCAGCAGGCAGGATCAACTCTTCACCAACAGTAAAGGGCTCCTTAGCTTTAGCAATGTGGTTAGCCACTAAGGGTGATCCTCTCAGTGCAGACATATTTGATGAAGGGATGGCCTTCAATAACTGCTTCTGTTCTTCATATTCACAATTTTTCTTTTGAAAACCTCCAAAGGCTTGTCTTTTAATGCAGGGAGCTTGGTCTCCATGTGGCGAAGCAGTTTTAAAAGTTTCATGGCTTCAGTGGATGGCTGGTCACCACATATTATGCAAAGTAGGCTTGGAGAATGTGAGTCACCTGTTGCAATGAACCCGTAATTTAAGTAGGACTCTTGGTCTTTTCTTTTAAGTGCAGCTTTCTTCTTGTTGGCAGTGTTAGAGTCTTCTGCTGTCTCATATTGGGTCTTTCTCCCTTTTCAAAGAAGCTCTCCTGTGATGTTTGTGTTTTACTCATTGTGGCTAGGGTTAGCCTGCGGGCTTACCAAAACTGTGACTGAGACAAGTGCACAGTTCAGGGAAAGAGGCACAGATGGAAGTGGTAAATAAAATATGGGTAGGCCATGTGCAGACTAAGATAGTGTCAGATTCTGACTTAAAGCCTGCCACCAGATGCAGCTGTACAATGGAAGTGCATCAACTCACTAACAGGGTTTTGATTTGAGTCTGCAAGCAATTGATTTATTATGGGCTTTGTGCAGTCAAACCTCATGTTAATCCATATTTGTAGTTCCTCTCCAGCGCTAGCATCGCCACCTTGGCTCCACCTCAGATCAGCGTTAGATTCTCATAAGGAGCGCACAACCTAGATCCCTCACATGTGCAGTTCACAGTAGGATTTACGCTGCTATGAGAATCTGATACCACCACTGATCTGACAGAATGCAGAGCACAGGTGGCATTATGAACAATAGGTTGCAACTGTAAATACAGATGAGGTTTTGATCACTCACCACTCTCCTCCTGCTGTGTGACCCAGTTCCTAGCCAGTACCAGGATTGGTCCGTGGCCTGGGGTTGGGGACCCCTGCTCTAGAAGATTGCTTCCCTATCTGTGAAAGAATATAGACTAGATAATCCCTACATTCTCTCTGGGTCTTAAAATCCCTGAACTTTTATCCCTTTATAATATCAACATGGAATTCTTTCTAGATCTTAGCTGTGGCTAGGATTGAGTGAAGAAAGTGGAATCTGGAAAAAGAGTTACAAGAACTCTTCATTTTTCAAACTCTTATTGTGGATCAGACAGCATGCTGGACATGTCCTCACTTGGTAGCAGTATGAGCTAGGTGTGACATTTCTTCATTTAGAAACAAGAAAGGCTACGATTTCTTATTTTTGGATAACTTACACAAACCACAATGCTAGAAAGAGGCAGTGCTTGAATTTAAAACTTGCCCATGGCCGAGTGTGGTGGCTCATGCCTGTGATCCCAACACTTTGGAAGACCAAGACAGAAGAATAGCTTGAGCCCAGGAGTTCGAGACCAGCCTGGGCAACATAGTGAGGCCTCATGTCTCCAAAAAAAAAATTATCCAGGTGTGGCGGTGTGTGTCTGGAGTTCCAGCTACTTGGGAGGCTAAGGTGGAAGGATTGCCTGAGCCCAGGAGGTCGAGGCTGTAGTGAGCCATGATCATGTCGCTGTGCTCCAGCCTGGGTGATAGAATAAGACCCTAGGGGGAAAAAGATAGATAGAAGCAAACAAAAGTGCCCACAATGCAAAAGCCTGGTCTCTCATCCAGCTTCCCCCAAACCTGATTTGGTACTGAAACTGACTGCCAATGAGCCAACTGTGGATAATCTAAAACTGACAGCTTTCACTTTTACTGAAAGTACCCTAAGATGATCTTAACAGTATTCTCCTAGTTTACAAGAGGAACAAGAAGAGGGCAATTTTCTTTTTATAAAGCAAAGCCTGAGAATGTTTCAGATGCCTAGAGCAGTCTCATATGTGCTATTTCCCAGTCTCATGAATGGTGAACATAATCTCTTTGCTTAATTCAAAAATAGAGATGAGTTTAGGCAAGAGATAGCCCTATTCTCAGCACTGGGGGAACATACAAGGGGACCTCGAAAAATGGAATTATTTTTTGGAGAGCAGGTCTCTTGTAGTATAGGCTTCATTTGATAGGTAACGGTTCTAGGAATCAGTGAACCAGCTAGCATTGTTGTGAGAGGCTGTGTTCAGCTTCAGTGAAACTTTTTTTTGGAGATTCTGCCAGTGCATTTAACCATTTCATGATTGATGATTTATGAGTTAACCTGCTCACACTGCCCTGAGTATTCAGCAGGTTTTGACCAAAAACAGTGTGACCCCCATATCCCACCCTCCCTATTAATCTAGTCTCTGAGCAAGTTTTTTTTTGTTTGTTTACTGGATGAAAAAAGTCCTCAAAGGAAATGTTTTGCCCATGTGGAAGAGGTGAAACAACAAAAAAAGGCAGAAGAACTAAAAGGCATCAAAATTCATGAGTTCAAAAACTACTTTGAGTAGTAGGAAAATGTCTCAATAGGTGTATTGCATCAAATGGAGAGTACTTTGAAGGTGGCTGATGTGTAAACATGTAAGAAAAAGTACACCATTTTTTAATAAATAAATTCTGGGTTTATTTGGGTCCCCCCTCGAACTTTGTAGGGACCAGACAAGGAGGCAGGTGGCAGCTGCGTGCAATGCTGATCTCAGTTTTTTTTAACTCTGAAGTCAATTCAGCTCTTCAGAATCACATAGATCTAAGAACAAACACATGCCCACCACACCCTATGTTTTGACTACCAAAAACATGTGCCAACAGGAAGGAGAAAGTACAGGCAAGAGCCTGGCAGAAGGCCTGGCAGGAGAAGGTGGCACTCAATAAACATGAAACCTAACTCCCAACTGAGGCTATCACTATGGCAGTAGCGAAGATGGAGCACTAGAGATATGGATCCTTTGTCTAGCCAAACTTTATTTTCTTTATTTTCTGACTTCTAAGACTTGGAGTGCAAAGGTTTAGAAAATGCTTTTCCTTAGGTCAAATCTACCCCAGAGAAAGAGACTAAAATGGACATTTAAAATAATAGTTATTATTATTTTAAAATAGATTTATTTTTAGAGCAGTTTTAGGCTCACAACAAAATTATACAGAAAGTAGGGAGTTTCCACATCTCTTCTTCTGCCCCCCCCACCCCCATCCCACATACAACCTTCCTCACTGTCAACAATCCACATCTGAGTGATACATTTGTTACTATCAATGAACCTACAGTGATGATATCTTTATCACCAAAGTCTACAACTAGGGTTTGTGCTTGCTGTTGTACATTCCATGATTTTTAACATATATTTGGATATGAATCCACCCCTATGGTTTCATACAGAGTAGTTTCACTACCCTAAAATTTCTCTGTGCTCTGCTTATTCATCCTTCTCTCCCTCCTAACCCCTGGCAACTACTGATCTTTTTACTGCCTCCACCGTATTGACTTTTCCAGAATAGCATATAGTTGCAATCATACAGTATGTAGCCTTTTCAGATTGGCTTCTTTCATTTAGTAATATGCATTTAAATTTCCTTCATGTCTTTTCATGACTTCATAGTTCATTTATTTTTAGCACTAAATAATATTCCATTGTCTGGATGTACCAAAGTATATTTATCCATTCACTTATTAAAGGACATCTTGGTTGCTTTCAAGTTTTGGCAACTATAAATAAATAAATACATCAATAAAGGCTGCTGTAAATATTCATGTGTAGGCTTTTGCATGGACACAAGTTTTCAACAATTTGAGTAAATACCGATGAGTATGATTACTGCATCATATAGTAAAAGCATGTTTAGTTTTGAGAAAAAGCCAGATTGTCTTCCAAAGAGGCTGTACCATTTTGCATTCTTGCCAGCACTGAATGAGAGTTCCTGTGGCCCCACATCTTCATCGGTATTTGGTATCATTTGTGTTTTGGATTTTGGCTATTCTAATACGTGGGCACTAGTCTTCCTATTACTTTCAATTTTGAATCACAAGTGTAATTTTATATTTATATATGTAGGTGTATATTGGTTATTTGATTAATTTTTTTTACCCACTATAGACTGTGATTTCAGTGGGACCAGATACTGCCTGTTTTTGTCTATCATTTTAACACTCACTCCCAGCACACTGCCTTGAATATAGCAGGCCCTTGGTAAATATTTCAATGCAGTGAACAGCCTTACCAGTTCATTTTGGATCTGAATTTTATACAAAAATCCAAGTCTACTGGAGATGATAGAGTAGAGAATGACCTGCTTAGACCATAACTTGAGGCAGCAAGTTTACCTGAGGCTGTCAGAACTCAGCAGAGGCATCTGGTCATCTGATTTAGTAGTTGCCTTTTATATGCAATGTAAACGACTCCATCCAGTTCCTCAACCCTTAGACAAATACAGCTCTTTTCCTTGTTGGATCATCTGAAGAAACTTGACTTCTTACTCAAGCACTTCTTCAGAGCTTCGTGGATGTCTCTGTTTCTCAGGCTATAGATGATGGGGTTAAGCATGGGCGTCAGGATGGTGTAGAGCAGAGAGAACCCTTTGCGCAAGAGTTGGGATGAGTGGGCTGAGGGCATGAGGTAAGTGACAATCAGTGTCCCATAAAACACTGAGACCACAGTGAGGTGGGAGGAGCATGTGGAGAAGGTTTTTCTCCGGCCTGTGCCAGATGGGATTCTTAGGATGGCAACAAGGATGCAGGAGTAGGAGCCCACAATGAGGAGAAATGGGACCAGAGTCACTGCAGAAGAGGTGGCAAAGGCAATGATCTCCGTCAGTGAGGTATCCGTGCAGGAGAGATGGATCAGAGGCGTGAAGTCACAAAAGAAGTGATCAATTTCATTGAGTCCACAGAAGGTTAGTCTACACAGCAGGACCATGATGATTGCTGTGAGGAGGAAGCAGGAGAACCAAGAGCTGGCTGCTAGCCTGACGCAGAGGGAGCCAGTCATGAGGATGGGGTAGCGAAGAGGCTGACAGATGGCCAGGTAGCGATCATAGGACATCACAGCAAGCAAGAGACACTCTGTGGCAGCCAGAGACCCAAAGAAGTAGAACTGTGCCAGGCAGCCAGCCATGGAGATTGTCCTCTGTTTGGCTATGATAATCAGTAACATCTTGGGGACAATGTTGGAGGTATACCAGATCTCCAGAAAGGACAAGTTCACCAGGAAGAAGTACATAGGGGTGTGGAGGTGTTGGTTGAACAAAACTAGAAAGACAATAAGGATGTTTCCAGAAAGAGTTAAGGTGTAGAAAACTAAAAATATTATAAAGAGGGAAATATTTAGCTGCCGGATGGAAGAGAATCCTCGAAGTACAAATTCCACGCTCATTGTTTGGTTTTCCCAGGATGGGCTCATCATGCCTCAGTTTTCCTAGAAACAGAACATCCAGGGATAAAACACGAAGATGCGGAATGTTCTAGCTTACATGAAGAACATGGACAGTGAATGATTTTTATTTTCCACTCAGGTTTTTTTTTTCTGTTTTTTTTTTTTTTTTTTAATTTGAGTGGAGCGAGATCCTCTTTTTGTTTCAAGGCCCAAAGTGGGAAGGAAAAGAATTTAGAATAAGATCCTGTGATTTTAATCTCCCCTTCATCTCTGGTCCTGAATTTTCACTTCATCTGGAGCAATGCCAGTCTTTGGGGAAAGTGGAAACAGAAGAAAGAAAAAGAATAATGCTAAAGGGAGGACCTTCCTGGACTTGCCTTCACTCTGTGACTCTTACGTCCTTTCTTTATCATCTTAAAAATAAATCAGGTCAACCTGCTACCTCAAATAAGGACCCTTTGAGAATGTGCTCAAGGGATTACCACTTCCCTTGATAAGAGGGTAAGAATTGCCTACTCCATGCTCTTGCTAAAAAACTGTGAAAATTGGGAAGTTACAGAAAGGAAGGAAGAAGATCTAAAAAGAAGGCAGGACAGAGAAAAGGAGGAGAGCTTTCTGGAGGCTTGTGACCTCTCAGGGAGCCACGGATCCAAAACAAAGGACACCCCCCACCTTAAGCACTGTGTATCTTCAGAGGAATCGTCGCATCACATCTATTATGTATTCCTCTCGGTTCAGTTTCTTAGTGAGTTGGGAGGAAAGTGTCTTATTTCTGGTCTTGTTTCAATGGCACTATCAAGAGAAAATCATGTGTGTGTGGGGTTTGAGATTCTTCAGCTCTGAGGTCATTGTCTATGTTCATGTAACCTAGGGGCAGGAAAGCTACCTCTCACAATTTTAAATAGACAAAAACAGACAAAGATTAAGAAGATCTCTCTCACGCCTGTAATGCCAACACATTGGAAAGCCAGAGCAGGAAGATCACTTGAAGCCAGGAGTTCGAGACCAACATGGTCAACAAAGTGAGACCCTCTCTCTACTTTAAATATATATATTATATATTATAAACATGTATATATGTTTATAATTTTTTAAAAGATGTTGCCTAGGACTGAAGTAAGTGGGAAAAGAGAATTCAGAATCAGGTAGCCTAAGACACTGTGTGCAACCAACAGATTGGGTGTAAGACACCTTTGGGTCCTTTTTTTCCCCAATTTTTTATTTTAAAAATGTGATGTACAATTCAGTGTTAGGTATACAAATGGTAATCATACAGGTAAAGTTTGGGACTCACTTTGGTCCCTGACTTGTGTTCTTTTGAGTGAGTTAGGAAGCCCAAGTCTCCTCTTCAATACCATCTTGGTTAAAGCCATACACCCTATCCCAAAGCTCAGGGCACATAGAGAGACCCCCCCACCCCCCCGCCGCCAAGAAAACCCTGCTATGATTTCAGGCAGGCCCTGGGGCTGAACCCACTTCACCATTCTCAACTCCCTTGTACTGTATCTGTACCTTCTTAAGGTAGTTGTGGAGGAACCAGATGGCTGCAGGTAGAGATGGAAAAACCCACTTGCAGGCCCAGAACGCACTGTGCGGGTGTCATAATGAGGTGGCTACCATGAATAGACAGAGATCCCTAGACAAAGCCAGGGCTCTGCTTTATGCATCCCATTTTCAGCAAGTTGTTTAACTTCTCTGAGTCACAATTTGGCATCTGTAAAACAAGATACAGGATTGGAGAAGAACTTAACATGTGCCTAGGATGTAAAAAGCACATAAATAAAAAGACTGGGAAATCAGTGGCTATTCATGTCTGCAGACATTACTTAATTTACCAAGGAAATGCCCCTACTTTGAAGGGGGCATTGGCAACACATCTCGGTCTCTTTTGCTGCACCCTGCACTGTGCTTATGAAGAATTAAGCTGTCCCTGCTGTCTCTTACATACCAACAGCCTTTGGCAATACACTGATCTCACTTTAAAATTGATCCAGTGTCCTAGAAACAATCCTGAGAAGCACTAGTTCTGGCTTTCCAAGTGGTTTATAGAACTAACCCGGATTCTGTGCTGCCCAGCAGTCCTGGTGCCCAGAGTATGCCCAGCAACTGGTGATTCAGTTCCTGAACTCACTGAGAGGCGTATGGGGAAGGTGCAAAGAGAAAACTTCTCTCCGGCCTTGCGAAGTACGAATGATGATCTAAGACCCCAGAGAGAGGGCTTCCTTTCAGACAGAACACAGTCAGACTGTCATATTGGTGACATTCTCTGTCCCAGCCACTGTTTGAAAGTGTTGAGAATACAGAACTCGTTTTGTCATCACAACAAACCTATGTGGTGGGTGCTTGTATTATCTTCACTTTACAGATGGAAGCATACTTAATGTGGAGATACAGAGCTATTATCTTACCCATGAACATCATCTAAACATGGCAGTTATGTCTCAGATGGGGGTAAAAAATAAAGTGGCAGAGATGAAATTTAGGCTCACTTTAGACCTGTCGTGCCTAACCACTCACACTGCCTGTTGCAGAACCTGTGTGCAATGGCTAGTTTGCATCATCTCTCAGAGGCAGGAAAAAGAAAGGTCCCACAGGGCAGCCTTTTATCTTGGTTTTAGCTTCAGGGAAAGCGAGGCCTGCTTTGTTGTTTGGTGACAACCTTCCTGGGCTTGCCTTCACACTGGGACTCTTATGTCCTTCCTTTATCATCTTAAAAATAAATCAGGTCAACCTGCTACCTCAAATAAGAATCCTTTGAGAATGTGCTCAAGGGATTACCACTTTCCTTCCTCCAAACAATTATATTTCTGCTGCAGAACTGCTTTACCATCTAGATGCAGGGCAGAGCCCCATGATGGAGATTGGAAAGCTAGGTGAAGGTAGAAGAGAACCGACTAGAAAAACTGTGAAACCTGGGAGAGTACACTGTAAAACTAAAGAGGCTGGGCTCAAATTCCTGCTCAGCTACACAGATATGTAAGCAAAGGCAGGCTTGATAAGGGAAGAACAATTCTACCGTCTCCAGGTCTATACAGATGAAATTTTCTTTTTTTTTTTTTGAGTTGGAGTCTCACTGTCGCCCAGGCGGGTCTGCTGGGTTCTGGTGATCCTTCCACCTCAGCCTTCCAAGTAGCTGGAACTACAGGTGCGTGCTACCATGTCTTCCGGCTAATTTTTTGATTTATTGTAGAGATGAGGTCTCACCAGTTGCCCAGGCGGGTCTCGAACCCGCGGGCTCAGGCAATCCACTCACCTCAGCCTCCCAAAGCGCGGGATTACAGGCTGAGTCACCGAGCCCGGCTACAGATGAAATTTTCAAGAGAGGTCGATGATACTGATCTTCCCACCCTAGCATACTGACAGTCTCTCCCCTATCTCAGCAGAAGTGAGGAAATTTTAAAAAGAGTATTATTGCAAAAGCTAGACGTATGGACTCACTAATGTGCTCCTATGTTAACTCCACTCACATATGTTGCTTGAACTCTAGAGCCAACAAATTATGCAATATGTCTGTAAGTCATGTTGGCATGGGGCTGAGCTCAGAGAAAGTGCTAAATGGTAGTGCTTTTTTCTTTTCCTCTTTCTCCTCCGCTCCCTCTTTTCCTCTCAGTTATGCCCAGTACAACCAGTGTTGTCTACAAGTAGATGAACTTTTTTAGGAAGAAATCTCTTCCCCTTCACTGGAGAAGTTTAGCAAGAACAGTGTGTGAAGACAATTAAATGAGACTAAAGCACTAAAGAATTATTTGGACTTGATAATTTTCAGCATTCCTTTAAAATTTGATTTTTTTTTCCTAATTGAGAAGATTTATATTCTCCCAGGAAACACACATAAAACACATTTGGGAGAAAGATAAGGAGTTTATCACAAAGCAAAATAAACATACAAATATTTAGTGAATTGTCACAAATTTTGTTAATTCCACTAACAACAACAAAAAGCAGAGGACATGAGGTAACTCAGGAGTTATCTGAATAGGCTCTGTGTGTTTTTTTCCCCATGAGCCTAGGAGGTCAGTTATGTTTTGGCTCATTTCTCAGTCTCCTGTTTCCATGTAAAACTAACCAATCCACCTGGCCAACACTCCACCATGATGATAAGGACAATTGACTCATGCCAGGTGCTGGTCAGTTCAGGTGAACAACTGGTCAACCACATAGACAAATAGTTTGATTTTGCCACTAAACTAACACAGAGTAGGTGACTCAGTACATTAGGCAGCTGTACGGTTGGCCTTGTCTAGCCAAGGACAGACTCAAAACAGGAAAACTCAAGCATATGCCATTGGAATAGATGAACTTTACCTATTAGTGCCTTGAGGGGTCCACTCTTATTTTGGGAAGCCGGCCCACAAAAACTATGGCATGTTCACCTCTCCTGAATTCATAGAACTGGGCTAGACATCCGGAATCCTGCTTTTATCCTGGTGCACTTGAGAAAATTAAGTCAGAGCTGTCTTTCCTCATGAACCTAGGAGGTCAGCTAAGTTTTGGCTCATTACTCAACCTACTCTTTCCACATAAACTTGAGTCCCTCTGTGGGCAAAGCCATCACCTCCCTTGATACGGGTGCTCATGGGCATTTCCCAAATAAGTCTGGTGGGGAATTGCTGTTTATCTTGAAATTAAATGAAACCAAAGCATTTTCACCTTAGAGAAAATTTCTTTTTTTCTTTGCTCTATGTTAACCTTCTACTTTGATAATGACTGTTTTACTTGTTTGACCTTTTATTTCCATTTATTTTTTGAGTCAGAGTCTCACTCTCACCCAGGCTGGAGTATAAAGAGTTTTCATTGAAAATCCATGCTTGTTTGTTGCAGCTCTATTCACAATAGCAAAAACATGGAGCCAACTATACTGCCCATCAAAGCTGAACTGGATCAAAAAAATGTGGTACATATACACAATGAAATATTATGCAGCCATAAAGAAGGACAAACATATGGACTTTGCAGCAACTTGGATGGATTTAGAGTCTATCATACTCAGTGACCTATCACAGAAACAAAGAACAGAGTACCATATGTTCTCACTCATCAGCGGACCCTGAACTATTATCATAATACAATAAGAAAGGGATTGGCAGTAGTGGAAAACTGCCAGGGGAGGGGAGGGTGGGATTGGCAGTTGAGGGAAACTGCCAGGGGAGGGAGGGACACACCTCATCAACAAGGGTATCTGCACAATGAACATTTGTATACCCAACCCGGAATTGTACCCCACATCTTTAAAATAAAAAAAGGAAAAATAAATAAAATGCATATTTCCATTATACTCTAAGGGAATGTATTAGAATAACACTTTGAAGGAAATACTCCATTTGTTTTTGACCTCTGGAAGAAAAATTACTTTGCATCTCATGGTCATAGGTTTGCTAGGGAACAAAAACAAGTATCTATAACAAAAACATTTATTGTCAAAGCCATCAATTACATCAATTAGGATTGTAAAGAACTTGTGTCCTCCTGGATTCTTGTTATTGATTAAGAATAGTTACTGAGACATGCATGGTGTCTCATGCTTGCAATTCCAACACTGTGGGAGACGGAGATGAGAAGCTTGCTTGAAGCTAGGAGTTTGAGATCAGTCTGGGCAACATAGTGAGACCTTATCTCAAAAAAAAAAATTGTCCAGGCATGGTGACATGCACCTGTAGTCCCAGCTATTATCTATTTAGGAGGCTGAGGGAGGAGGATCCCTTGAGCCCAGGAGTTTGAGGCTACAATGAGCCATGATTATGCCACTACATTCCAGTCTGGGTGATGGAGCAAGACCTTGTCTCTAAAATGGCATCACAAAGGGTTCTGGTTCTAAACCATGGGAAGTGAGAACCAGTTGAAGACCCAAACTTCACCTGCAAGCTGACTATTCATGTACCTGATCCTAACTTGTATCCCACATCTCAATAATAAAATAAAGATAGAGAAATAGATAAATAAAATAAAGTAATGGAGGCTAATCTTGTTCTAGAAAATATAAGTTTGTCAAAGAAAGAGAACTGCAGGATAATATCCTTGATGAACATAGATGCTAAAATTCTCAACAAGATCCTAGCAGACCGGTTCCAACAACACATCACAAAAATCATCCATCATGACCAATTAGGCTTCATCCCCCGGATGCAGGGCTGGTTCAACATTCACAAGGCCATAAACCTATTTAAATATATCAACAGATGTAAAAACACAAACCACATGATTATATCATTAGATTCAGGAAAAGCTTTTGATAAAATCCAGCACCCCTTCTTGATAAAAACCCTCAAACATCTAGGCGTAGATGGAACATACCTCAAAATAGTAAGAGCCATCTATGACAGAAAGTGGAAACACTTCCCTTGAAAACCAGAGCAAGACAAGGATACCCTCTCCCACCCCTCCTTTTCAACATAGTTTTGGAAGTCCTAGCTAGAGCAATCAGACAAGAAAGGAGATCGGGGTATCCAAATAGGAAAAGAGGAAAACAAGTTACCCCTCTTTGCAGATGACATGATTCTAAACCCTAGAGGATCTGTCAAAAACCTCCTTGCACTGATAAAAGACTTTGGCAAAGTCTCAGAGTACAAAATAAATGTGCAGAAGACAGTAGCATTTCTATAAACCAAAAATAAACAAACAGAAATCCAAATAAAAAGCACAATTTCATTCACAATAACCACACACACAAAAAATACCTTGGCATCTTCCTAATGTGAGATACCTTTACAATGAAAACTACAAAACACTGTTCAAAGAAATCAAAGATGACGCAAACAAATGGAAAAATATTCCATGCTCATGGATTGGAAGAATCATTGTTAAGATGTCCATCCTACCCAAGGCAATCTACAGGTTTACGCAATATCCATTAAATTACCAGCAGCATTCTTTTCAGGCGTGGAAACAACAATACAGGGATTCATATGGAAACATTAACGACCACAAATAGCCAAAACAATCCTCAGCAAAAAAAAAGACTTTAAACTTTATTATAAAGCTACAATAATCAAAACAGCCTACTATTGGTATAAGAATAGGCATATAGACCAATGGAACGGGACAGAGATTTCAGAAACAAACTCTCAATTTCTCAACCAACTCATCTTTGACAAAGCCTCCACCACCAACCACTGGGGAGAGGAGAACCTATTCAGTAAATGGTGCTGGGAAAACTCGGTGATCACATGCAGAAGATTAAAACAAGACCCCTACCTATCACCAAACACAAAAATCAACTCTAAGTGGATCAAAGACCTAAACATAAAACCTCAAATATAAGAACCTTAGAAAATGCAGGAGATACTATTATGGAAATTGGAACTGTTGGAACTGGCAACCAATATCCTGATCAAAACCCCAAGTGCCCATGCCATAAGAGATAAGATTGACAAGTGGGTCCTCATCAAACTGAAAAGCTTCTGCAAAGTCAAAGAAACCATCAAGAGAGCAGGAAGACAGCCCACAAACTGGGAAAAAAAATATTTACCAACTGTATGTCTGACAAAGGCCTAACATCCAAGATCTACAAGGAACTCAAATGTGCCAAAAAGAAAAAACCAAACAGCCCCATTACAAAGTGGGCAAAAGATATGAATAGATAATTCTCAAAAGAAGACATATAAGTAGCCAACAGATACATGAAAAAATACTCAGCCTCACTAGTCATCAAAAAAATGCAAATTAAAACTACACTGAGATAACACCTAACTCCAGTGAGGATTTTCATCATCAATAACTCAAAAAACAACAGATGCTGGAGAGAATGTGGCAAAAAAAAGGAACACTTCTACACTGCTGCTGGGAGTGTAAACTAATACAACCTCTGTGGAAAACAGTGTGGTGATTCCTAAAAGATCGAAAAATCGACCTTCCATACGACCCCACAATCCCCCTACTGGGAATATACCCAGAGGAATTTGAATCACTCTATGAAAAAGATATCTGCACACATATGTTATTGCAGCATTGTTCACAATAGCAAAAACATGGAACCAATCATGCTGCCTGTTGAAGGAGGACTGGATTTAAAAAATGTGGTACATATACACAATGGATTATTACACAGCCATAAAGAAGGACAAAATTATGAATTTTACAGCAACTTGGATGGACTTAGAGTTTATAATACTGAGTGATCTATCACAGAAACAAAGAATTGACTATGATGTTCTCACTCATAAGCAGACCTTGAACAATTATCATAATACTAGAAGAAAAGGACTGGCAGTAGTGGGAAACTGCCAGGGTGGGGGAAGGCAGTATTGGCAGTAGTGGGAATCTGCCGGGAGGGGGAAGAGGGAGTATACCTCATCAACAAGGGTACCTGCATAATGAACATTTGTATACCGTACCCTGAATTGTACCCCACATCTTTAAAATTAAAAATTAAAAAAATAATAAAATCTTGTGAGTGGAAACCTTATGTAATTAATTAAAGTTATCATTGACTGACAGGCATTAACAAACTGGAGAGACATTTACTTAAACTAAAAAATTAATACAGCTCTCCAGTAAGTATAATAAATGAAACACTGATATAATAAGAATTAATTAATTGAAACGACTTCATTTTCTCTGTGCTACTGAAGTATCTTCCCTATGATATAGTATTCAAATTTTCTACAATCTGGTCTCTGTGCATATCTATTTACTAAGTTTCTGATGTACGCCAGGCATTGTGCTGAGCTTCTTTGTCTGTAAGCCTCACAACCCTCTACATACTGTCATTTTGACAAATAAGGAGATCCAGACTTTGAGAGATTTGGGGACTCATTCAGAATTGTCTAGGCAGAAGAACGCGAGGGAGCTTGCATCAACTGTACGCTCCATGAAGACAGGGCATGTCTGTTCCATCACCACTCTATTCTCATCTCCTGCCTTAGAGCCTATCACGTGGCAAGAACTTTAATAGTTACGAACCAAAGGAATGAACAAGTATGTGAGTAAATGTCTGCCTTCAAACCCAGTGCTTTTTCCATCTTAGCAAACCTCTCCTCCAACCTCACAAATGGCATTGTCACCATGCCAAGTCAGAAGAAGGGATCTAAAAACTGAATTCAGCCATCTAATTATTTTGCAAAGGCTATTTTGCAATTTCCATGAGATCATGATACCATTTTCTATTCTTATGAAGAAAATATATTTATTTTTTAAAAATCAATGTTCTAATACAGATCTACTCAGGAATAAAAAGCTTTAAATATATTCTTCAGGGGGTACAAATTCAGGTAAATACTTCAGACTCTTAATCTATATAGCACAGTTACAAGAAGCAATTTTAATTCTGATTATTTGACTTCAAGAAGGATTTAAATCATAATTCCCACATACTGTCGCTCTTTAAAAGTTAGAAATGCTAAAAATAAACTTTAAAAGGATAAGATAGGAGAATTTTTGAGCCTAATGTGTCAATTTCAGTTATTTACAAGATTGGGAATGTGACTTTGTGAATACAATGGAAACTGTATTTTTGCCTGCCTATTACTTTTTTTTCTTCCTTCTGTAAGAACACTACATCTCCTTTTCTTTTACAGAATGTGTAATTGCTGACTCTACTTTTATTTCTGTGTGGTGGGTATCATTATTTCAATGTGTTTTTGTTTGTTTTCTTGGTAGTTGGTGGTCTCCATCACTACACTATAATCCCACAAGAACAGGAAACTCATCTGTCTTGTCTGAAACTGTAACCCAGTGCTGAGAACAGTACCTGGCATATAATGATAACTATTAATATTTGCAGGAGATAATAGAAAGCCTATAGTATTACCATGAAGTTTGCAATTGTCCTTAAGAATTAAGTTCCCAAGACCAGCTGTCTAGAGGTTGCTTATTTTCCTTGGGGACTTTGGCTTCAGGGAAAAAACTTGCTTGTGTGACTAAGGAGCCAAGCTTTCTTCACATGCAGATCACAGACAGAGACAGTGTGGACCAAACAACCCTGCTCCTTAACTTTTCTAGAAAACATTACTTTAAAATAGATATGTGAGTATTAAATAAATTGCTTGCATTGTACAACATTTAAGTCAAGATAAAAATTTTAAAATGGTATATACAGAGCCGGGCATGCTGACTCACGTCTGTAATTCCAGCACTTTGGAGGCAAGAGAATCCCTTGAGTCCAAAGGTTCAAAACTAGCCTGGGCAACACAGCAAGACCCTGTCTCTACAAAAATAAAAAAAATAGCCCAGAATGGAGATGTCTAACTCTAGAGGCTGAGGCAGAAAAATCCCTTGAGTGTAGGTGGTTGAGGCTGCAGGGAGTTATGATTGCACCACTGCACTCGAGCCTGGGCGACAGAGCAAGACCTTGTCTTTAAAAAAACATAAGAAAATAAAATAGTATATGTAAACACGAATTATATATAGATTAGTTCCTCATAAGTTATGTTAGTTATTGTCTGGGCCTCTGTAGCAAAGTTAGTCTGAATCTTTACTTAGAACCAGAGCACGGTGGAGAATATGGCCCATTTTAGTACTTGGTCTTCAGCCTCTCTTGATAAGAGGTGCTATTCCAATCTCATTTTCTTGTTTATATGTTGTGAAGAAGAAGATATGAATCAACCTCCTCAGAACTGCTAAATTGCCTTGTGAGCACTGCCCTACCCAAAGATTGAAAGATGATCAGGGAAATCTCTTTTGGCTTTGTAAGTCTTCATTCTTTTTGCTGGTCCCTCATTTCAAAATTTTACTTAATCTTTGTGTCTTGCTTTTTTCCTTGTGAAAAGGAAGAAGGAACAGAACAATTTCTCAAGGTTATTCCTTGGACCTACATATGTTGGTGCGTCCCTTCCAAACAGAAAAGGCTTTCCTACCAACCATGGCTCTAAATTCACTCATTCTGAACTTATCTTGCTAAAACTGTTCTCCAGACGTTGACTGAAGGAACCCACTTACTTACATAGTTACTAAATTTCAGGGTTCCATTTCATTTACATCTTCATTCACTGATTGACTATGTACACTGTGCTAATTTGGTACTGCAGACAGATAATCATGAAGCTAACTCTTTGCCTTCCTGTTATTTATAGTCCAGTTAAGAAAGTTGATGTACAAACAGATAATAATGAAATGAAAGGTTAGTACAACTATTTTAAGAGAAAACTGTAACTTGAAGTTTTTAAAAAAACCTTTTATAGCCAGGCACGATCACTTACACCTGTAATCCCAGCACTTTGGGAGACTCAAGAGATAGGATAGCTTGAGCCCAGGAGTTCAAGGCCAGCTTGGGCAATGTGGTGAGACCTTGTCTCTACAAAATATCAGAGAATTAGCCAAATGTGGTAACACACACCAGTAGTCGTGGTTTTTGGGAGGCTGAGGCAGAAAGATCGCCTGAACCTAGGAGGTCAAGGCTGTGGTGAGCCATGAGTGTTCCACTGCACTCCAGCCTGTGGGAGACAGTGAGACTTCAACTCAAAAAACAAATAAAAAAACAAAACCTTTTGTAAGATCATCTATTCCATCAGTAGCAGAGCTGCAGAACCCAGTTCTGACTCTAGCTTCTATATGCTAGACATGAGATTACAAATAACCAAGGAATTGACTTTCTCCTTTTTAAACCTTTCATCATCAGTTTCCTTTCCCAGAAGTTTTAGAAGTCTTTGCTGCAGGAAAATGGAAAAACATGCTCCCCCAGTTGGTTGCTCCTGTTTGGTAGCAAGAGTCAGAAAGCAAAGTGGAAGTGAAGAATGTCCAAGAGGGTCCTCACACTATTACCACCTCTGGGTCCCCTTCTTCACTGCTATGCTCTGACAGGACCATGGGGTATTGGGAGCGGATGTGATGTGGGGAGCAGACGAGCACTGTTACTTTAGCAGGCCTTGAGTAAAGGCCTAAGCAAAGGCAAGGTCTTGCTCAATGGCTCCAATCTTGTAGGCAAGGTCTCGCTTGGAAGCTCTGCATCCTAACCAAAGGCAGGCTATGAGGGATGCAGCCTGCTACACGAAACAGTGTCTCAGATGCCCACACATCCAGGTGCACATAGCATAAATAAAGCCTTAGCCACAACAAGATAACTGTGAAACAGCTCGTCTTCTAGGTGGCAACATAATTCCACTGTGGCTCCTGCAGAGACCTTGAATCCCTTCCAACTTCCTTTGTGCTTAATTATAAAATAAACATGCTGAGCTAGTTTGGGGTCACCTCTCCTCCACCAGAGGAAAGTGTCCCACCTGGCCCCAGCTTTTCTCTATGTCTTTGTGTCTGTGTCTTTCTTAATCCCTCACCACTCTCTCTCAGGACCCCTCAAGGCAGCTGTGCAGGCTGTGGCATCTGGTGCCGGAACAGGGACCCGAACATGAAAGAACTCCTAATCTCAGGCGAAGAGACATTCCGAGAGAGGTGCACACCTAAAAATAAGGGAAGGTAAGGA